>NQII01002462.1:202715-220031 GCA_002778355.1 Clitarchus hookeri | reverse complement strand
TCTCTCTCTCTCTCTCTCTCTCTCTCTCTCTCTCTCTGTCTCTCTCTCGTGCTGTTGAAGATGACGATTGGCATTTTAAAACAAGTAATTTCTCTATAAAACTTGAGATTTAATTTTTTAGCACAATTTATGTGTTTTCTTTAATGCTAATGAAGGGAGCATATTTTGACACGAGGTAATTTAAGCATGTTAGACATTTTGAGACTACACAACTTATAAGTGGGTAAGGGAAATATTGAAGTAGAGTTAAGTTCCATTAAAGGCTGATGAGGAGAGAGCAGAAAGACAAGTTTCTGTTTTGATGAGCTTTTTATCACCTCCGCTCTTAACATCTGCGTCACAGCCTGATACGAGTCTCAGAACAAGCGGAGTTGCTTGCAGAGCTTGCCATCAGATGCTTGAGGTATTATACCAATTGTGACCATTTGTAAAATTCACGAAAACGTTAAGCACAAAATAAATTTACATCTTAAAATTTTTCGTCGGAATTTCTTACACTACCAACGCTAATTTCGGTAATCTAACACAAAGTTTGGAACGTATCTTCTTAAATACAGAATTACGTCACAGAACAATGTTCAAAAATAGTCGACTTGATAAAACAAGAATGTCTACTGTAGCAATTTGAATGCTAATTTTAACTTAGATAAACTAGCTTAATACTTTAAAATAAATACTGCGTTTTCCGAAGAAATATTAATGACGTTAAAATAAGTCTTCCCCGTCTTAAAAACCTTATTATTATTTTCCAACAACACTCGTCAGCAAAAGAATGCGGCATCACAGCAACGTAGTTACTGCTGCCTACCCACCTGGGCGATCCGGGTTCGATTCCCGGCGGTGTCGCTCCCACATTTTCGCATGTGGTCGGCGGGGTTTCTCGGGGATCTCCCGTTCCCCCCGTCCATGCATTCCGGCGCTGCTCCATACATCGATTCGCCCTCATCGGCTCTCCAGACCTCGATGTTAAGATAAGAGCCGCCCAAATCTCTTCACTCGCTCACTCGCTCACTGCAGCATAAACTCTGTTTTAGCAATCACTTACTGGGACATTGTAGTGTAGTCGGTGAACTATGAATAACTATTAGCATTCTAAATGTTCCACTTATTGCGCGCAACTGTACTCGCGCGAAACAGTCTCTACGATGTTTCCGATTTTTACGGCCAGTACAGCAAGGCACAGTTTTTTTTGTGTCTTGCAAAGGTGACGTAAGTAACAGAGAGAGTTTTTCACGCCCTAAAAAGCTGTTTGTTTCATGAATGTAAGCTTTGAATAGCACTGCCTACCAGCTGGCAGCTGCAAAATTTACATACGAATTCCCATGTTAAGGAAATTTCGTCTCAATGCGTTAATTTTAAAGATAGACGTTTCAAACAAAATGTATACTTCGCGAATTTTTTAGGAGCAGTTCCCTACCGTGCAAATATTTCCATAACATGTATAATCTGTTTACAGGGGATTTAAAAAATTTATTTTTTTTCAAAAAAGTACATACTGCTCATCTGTATTGAAAATATACGCTCGTAGAGATCTTCTCCATACAAAATAGTGAAAAACAGATTTTGTTTGAGACGCTTATAATTAAAATTAACGCCCTGAGACAGAATTTCCTTAACATGGGAGATCCGATTAAAATTTCGCAGCTGCCAGTCGGTAGGCAGTGCCCTTATGTTACTGCGCTATAATAAACGGCAAACACGTAGCAGGACTATCGTAAACCCAGACTCCGTCTGTTGACGTCATGTATTTCATTTCTTCTGCCCCAACCCTTCCTAACCTGTATGTAGTAGATAAAGGAGATTGGAGAGATTTGGGCGGCTCTTAATATCGAGGTCTTGAGAGCCGAAGAATACGAAGTGAAGTGAGTACGGAGCAGTGCCAGAATGCAAGGACGGGGAAGCGGGAGATCCCCGAGAAAACCCGCCGACCAGCGGCATCTTCCAGCACAATTTCCACATGCGAAAATCCAGGAGCGATCCCGCCGGGAAACGAACCCGGTTCGGCAGGCGGGAGGCGAGTGGACGAGAGTAGTCTGGCCACTTCACCGCCGCGGCCCCACTTTCGTTAAGGTTTGCTCAGCTCAAGCTGGGTACAAGACGAGATTTCTTATGGGAGAGTCTGGCATAGGGAAAATGTTAGACTGCGAGGTGCGCTGGTGTTGCTAATAGGTTGCTTTTAAGCTGGCGGTAAATTCAGAAATTCTGTATTTTGTGTGTAAAAATTCGGGTTTGGCCCGACTTGTTATATATTGTTACAAGAATGCCTGGGGGGACGTATCTGAATTCCTAAGGGATGGAGGTCTTAGAAATAAAAATTTAGTTTGTTTATTTTTATTAATTTATTCACACAACTGTTATTTACAACATTAAATTATCTGTCACCACCATTAATCTTTTTATTTCTAAGTGAGCGCAATATTTAAAGTTTATTTCGACTATAATTCATGTCCTTCTTAATGTCTCTGATTAGTTACAGTCACTTAACTCGTGCTCATGATTAGCACGTGTTCAGTATAACATTTGTACTTTTATTCACAACTTGATTGAAAACTAAATATTATTACCTTGTTTTAAATAACAACTGTAGCTTACTTCGCTATATTGGCATCAGTAATAATATCACGTGCTTCTCAGTTTTTTTTATATTTTTTTTTTTAAGCTATGGTCCAGCTATACCGCGAGTAACGGGAGTTAGCAATCATGTCATAAGCACAGTTTACTACGAGAGACAAGTGAAGTTTCAGTGTAACGCCTACCCACACAAAGAAAATTAATTACTACACAGAGCGGGAGGTTTATTCACTCGCTCGATTACTGTCAAAACTTGTGATTTCTAAAGTAAATACATTAAAATTCGCTAAACGTATTTCGTGATGATTTCACTAGCCCAATATCACGCCTAACTCAATAACTGTAACGTTACAACGTACTACTTACCAAACATTATGTATGTCCTAACGCTTGACGCATATAGATGGAATGCCAGAGATTCAAACCCGGAACCTTGTTCTCTGACCACAGAGGCCGCGGTGGTGTACCGGATACAGCGCTCGTCTCCCACTAAGGCGGACAGTGTTCGAGATTCCCGGCGGGGTCACTCCCGGATTTCCGCAAGTGGGAACCGCGCCGGAAGACGCCGCTGGTAAGCGTGTTCTACCCGGGGATCTCCCGTTTCACAATATTTCCAATTCCGGCTCCGCTCCGTTCTCACCTCGTTCCACCCTCATCGGCTCTCAAGACCTCGATGCTAGGAGCTGCCGAAAAATCTCCTCTACTTCTCTGACTATAGCAAGATAGATCGCCACTGTAACTAAAAAATAGAACAAGGAGGAGGGAAATGGAGAGAAAGGAAACAATCAACATCATTTCTTACTTTTAAATTGTCGAAAGCGGAGCGGAGGGAGGATTTAATAACGCAGCCGGAGTAAGGACATGATTACTTGTCCGAGTCAGCTCAAGTGGCGGGGTTAACGGGGGTGCGAGGTGACCGTGGGGTACCGACCTACCCCCTTATCTTCTCCCCAGCCTCCCTGCTCTCATGGACTAGTTTATTAATTCCCTTTATAAATCAGAGCAAGGGATGATGCAAGAACCCCCAGTCGAGCGTTCCTCACTATGATATAATCATGTTGAAAACCGCATCAAAATCCATTAAGTAGTTTAGAAGTACTAAGCGAATACACAGCAATACGCGGATAAGTGACTTTGTTTTATACTATTTAGAGAAGAGACTAGAGACTAGAGTGTAACAAAATAATTGCTCTGCACGTTGAGTTATGTTTCTATACTTTAAAGTACGTTTTGATGTAAAGGTGCTGGAATGTAGGATCAGGCCAACCTTTCTGTGTTTGTCGGGTGACACTCTGCACTGCCGGATCCACCATCCCTCATCGCCCGGCGGGAAGCAGCCAATAGCACAGCGTTAGCCAGATAAAGAAAGCTGTACGTGTCGGTGCTGTAGTTTCTGACCTTGTACAGCACCGACCATCATTTCATCTGTTCTCCAACACGTCATACGTCACACTCGGGATAGTATGTAAAGGGGCTATTGTGTGGGAGTGGACACATTGGATGTATAATAATAATGGAGTGTGCACCCAGGGCAAGGCAACACCCTCCGAGTGACGGTCTTTCCAGCTGGGACCCGTAGGCGACCGTCACCCCCGATCATGACAGAAATGAGACCCTAGAATGGAGCGGCGCTGGAATGCAAGGGAGGGGGAAACGGGAGTACCCCGAGAAAACCCGCCGGCAAGCGGCATCGTCCAGCACGATTCCCACATGCGAAGATCCGGGAGTGAACCCGCCGGGGATCGAGCCCGGATCGCCGTGGTGGGAGGCGAGCGCCCTGGCCACTACGCCACCGCTGCCCCTATTAGATGTAAACAAGTTAGGATCAAGAGACTGTAGCTAGTATAAAGAGACTGAAAAAACCTTAAATTACAATTAAGACTGACATGAATATTGCACTCACTGACATTAATACTACGTTTTAACAGAGAGGCCTTTTAATGCTGTAAAAATAACTGCATTTTTTTAATGAAATTGTAAATAAATTATGAAATTAAATTCAGCTCTTTTATTTTTATTACGACATCCATCCCTCACGAACTCGGATACGCCCCAGACGACCTGCAACCATCTCAACAATATTGTTTTGTGCACGTACATTATAGTTCTGAACCTGATACGCCATTTATTATTTCACAGCGATTTATTACTTATTCAGAAGTTCGTTATGTACCACGTTATCAGTTCACACTTTAAATATTTTTAGATTTTCTTTACGCCTGTTTCAGTATTGTCAAATATATCGTATTCTCTTTGGATTAAGTAAGAAATTTAAGTTTACAAACTCATGACTTTGAGTGTAGTACATATTTCCTGACTATTAAAACAAGATACAGGTGAGTTTCCTATATTCACGACTACAATCTATTCGCGGTTTCTTCACGCTTTTCGAATCAAACCTTTAAAAAATCATCCCATGTATGACGAGCTTGGTTGTTCCCTAAATATGACATTTATCACAGACGTTATATGTATACTTGTGTTAGCATAAAAATACTTATTTTTATTAAATCGAACTTTGACTTATATTTTATATATATATCAATCATATAATTAACATGAATAAATACAGAGAGAAAATAAGTGCGTTGGTAATGCCTAGTAAGAAATAGTTCTTTATGTAAATTATTATTACACTAAGTGCCTACGAATGCGGTGCGCTGTCCCTTTGGTGTAATTTGATTGGGCCGATCGGAATAAATTTTCTCCGATACTTACCGCTCGTCATTCGCATGCCAGTCAGATAAGACGCGTAACAATTTTAATGAGCCAATCGCGAGAGTGGTTTTGAACGATAACTCGTCTTATTGGTTCAACACCGGATACACTTACTGTACAAGGTGAGCTACATTACTGAGCAGCCGTCTGCCAATACAATGTCGAGTTGGCAAGAGGTATGGAACCAATCAGAGTAACGCGATGCGGTCGGCAACTATATCGGTTACTGCTGCTACAATGGCAGGTTATCAAGATTTAAGTGAGTTTGAACGTGGTGTTATAGTCGGCGAACGTCGAGAGTTGCTACCGAGTGGCCCCAGGAACACTCTTCTGACTTTAGACACTTCCATTGGCCACCTAGATCACCAGACACGAACATTATTGAGCATATCTGGGATGCCTTGCAACGACGTGCTGTTCAGAAGAGATCTCCACCGCCTCGCACTCCGATGGATTTGTGGGGACTGCCCTGCAGGATTCATGGCGTGAATTGCCCTCCTGCATACCTTCAGACATTAGTCGAGTCCATGCCACGTCGTCCTGCGGCACTTCTGCGTGCTCGGGGGGCCTACACGATATTAGGCAGGTGTACCAGTTTTTTTGGCTCTTCAGTGTAATATGGATGTCGTAATGTTACGGCGAACTTCATACAACTCGGTTACATTCAGACGATGTAATAATACGCACTCATAGGGTGTTAAAATCTAAAATTATTATTACTAGCTGATTTTTTTAGGCATGGGTAGTAGAAAAAAAAGGGGGGATCACATTGCTGTAGTGTGCACATAGAGCTCTCAAGCTGGGAGCACACGGAGCAGCGCACGCACGAGAGGGTGGCGACCCCAGCACAAGGATCAATACGGCTGGCGGGGGCGGCGAGACCAGACGGCGACTGCACCCCTAACTGCACGCCGGTGCTGCCAAGTGGCACCCCGCCGCCGGCCACCACCACTCCCACCCCTCATCACATCACAACTCCGCAGGGATTACATCCCCGAGACCAAGAAGAGACTCGGACTTGACATTTACTTTCGATACCGAGGTCAAACTTGTGTTTTCACTTATGAACACAGATGTAAATAAATAAATAATTGGCATGCTGGGAGGGCGGTGCAGTGCAATACTAGTAAAAAAAAAACATTTTAAACGCCTCAAGGTCGGGTACGGCCGAAGCATTGCGACGGCGATGGGAAATAACATAAACGAGATTTCAGTGTGTTCTGTTTCCTCAGAATCTGAATCTGTGACTATAGAGTTTAATACAACAATCTGTTCACAAAAGATACAGCACTGTCGCCATAGTTTCGAAAAACTGTTCTTCACAAAAATTTGTATCGTTAACAGACTACTACTTACGGCGGTTTTTGCTGACTTTATGACACTTTTCAACGACTACACATGTGTTTTAATAACCACATTTATGAAATTGGCAATAAAATAACGACTTAAATTTCTATCAGGAAAAAGTTTTTTTAAAAATAGAATAGACACGACTGCTTACAATGATACCCATATGACAACTCTGGACACGAGGCACGGGCGGTCACTCTTGCCAACGATATTTTTACCCTGCACTTGCAGTGACGACTCATCGCAGCGGCTGCACTTGCATGTGTGGATTCACGACGTTTTTTAGAGTAATTACTTACAAGTTATCCAAAAGAAACGAGATGTTTCGAAAGCCATTTTAGTAGATTTATTATTATTATAACACTCGTATCCCTTTCCGTTTTCATTTTCATTATTCACAGTAGCAAAGTGGAGATTTTAAAAATGTTAGCAGTAGTTAGAAATGGTCGGACATAGGAAGAAGGCGTCCGGACGTTTGAGGTGGTGTGGCAGTGCCATGCTATAGTAGCCAAGCCCGTGTCGTGTCCGACCCTAGAAAGGGTGGGTGATGCGTCTCTTACAGCCTCTCCCCACTCATGGCGACCCAAGGCTACACGAACCTCCCCTGTGCTTTGCAAATTGGGCACCGCCACCCGTCTCCCTATGGGAACCAGTTTCCTCGCGGCTGGTCAGGGGTACCTGCCGTGATGGCTTGGGCCGATAGTTGGTACCTAGGCCCGACCACTTGGCGGGGTGTTGGACCACTTGGCATTCAGGCCGATGGGGCCCAATACTGGAATTTCATGGTGAAGGAATTCTAGAGCCTGGTAATGGTCAGTGTCCGATGACGGCTCCTCTGGCTGCGCTGCTGTTGGATGGGTAGCGATGGAATGGAGACAGCGATGAGACATGGAAGAACTCTGGGACCTACGTGCCCAGAACTTCAGATTTTGATAATGACGGAAACCTTCCATTCTGAGTCTATCGCACGCTGCCCGTCTCTACTGGTGGGTGTAGTTGGTGGGGCGGACGGACATTGAAAACCCACTAGTGCCATGGCAAATAAGTGGGAACACGGGCTGATCGGGTTGGCCCCACCAGAGGTTCTCATTGGTGTACCGATCACCAAAGGTAGGACTCGTGCTGGCAGTGGTTAACTCCGTATGCTGGAGGAGGTCTGGAGAGATCCACCATCTCAAAGAAAGGCCGGGCGGTGAGCGGCAACCCGCTCCGGTTGTGTCCTGGCAAGACACTAGGGGTATGGATAGAACCCTGGCAAGACCAAACGCTTGGTTTCTGAAGGCGAGGGTCTCAGAACCGTGTGGAAGGGCGTACTTGGCCGTACTTGTGAATCAGGTTGGGACTTGAATGAGAGGGCGTGATCCCTCTTCCCACCGATTGGGCGGTCGTAACACGGGATGGTCATATGGCTAAGAGGACTACGTAAAAATATAAAAGTACGAAGGCCGAGAGGCTAAAATATCTGCATATGTAATAGTAACCTATACTGTGCGTTACCGTTCAACTTCGCTATAAGCCCGTCCATGATGGTATCGAAAGAGAGAGAGAGAGAGAGAGAGAGAGAGAGAGAGAGAGAGAGAGAGAGAGAGAGTTGCTCCCCACTGCCACCGAAGTGGTATGTACTGCACTCCATAGTCCACGTCCTTATCAGCAGTGTGTTCAAGCATGGACAAGACCAGCCTAGCCAGCACCCATAACAGTCGGGTATTGTTTCCGTTTACTGAGCCTTTAATCCTCTTAATGATGGGAAGTCATACTCTGTCTGCAGATCGCATAGTGTTATGTTCGCACCACAACAAATGCTCAACAATCTCTTCTGCTCTGGACTGGCCACGAAGACCACACCATCTGCCTCCACAGCCGGTGTTACCGGTGAGTACATCACATATTTTAACATACTCTACATCACCATCATCCCAATTGAGACCGTGATAGTGTTTCTCCAGCCACATATTTGTTACCTTACATTTCCTGTCGACCATCCTCCATGGAAACGGGGGTAAAAATGTACTTGTCGCTACGCTACTGCCTACATACACTATGCATATGCGCTCAAAGACGAAACCACACAATGATGTGCAGCCTTGAACGTTCTCGAAGATTGCAATGGTTGGATGGTGAATGGACTATAGGTGCCNGCCACATATTTGTTACCTTACATTTCCTGTCGACCATCCTCCATGGAAACGGGGGTAAAAATGTACTTGTCGCTACGCTACTGCCTACATACACTATGCATATGCGCTCAAAGACGAAACCACACAATGATGTGCAGCCTTGAACGTTCTCGAAGATTGCAAATTATGTTAGTATTTTAAATACTCTGTCGCGCACATTATACGTCACCATTTTATCCTTAATTATTAAGGCGTACGCCTGAGTATTGACCGGGAAATTCTCTGCAGCGACCATTTCAATCTTACAGTCGACTACACCTGATTTTATTCTACCATACTGTTTGCTTACATCAAACACTAGCAGGGGGCAGTGTTCATGAATTCGTCGGGTTCTAGCATCGGTGATTGTGTTTGCCCATAGTACGATCTCGGAAAGTCGGTGTACATTTGATATGTTACCATTTTGGTAAAATCTATATTAAATCTCCATATGGGTAACACTCAGAGTTGAGGAATACTTGAACGTTCTTTATGTTCGCATGGTCGAATTTCGAGCGGTCTGCACCAAGGACATTTTGTTTGCCCCGTCTGAAACGCAACTATTATGTAGCGCTATTTCTCGCTTGCGAAACCTGTTTTAACATTCCTATTTACGCTCATGGAACGGGGTATGCTCGGGAACGTTTCTAAACTCCGAGTACGAAACGCGACATCAACATTCCTGCCTTTCACTGCATATTTCTAAAATTTCACAAGCTCTGACATTTTTACCTGGACATGTGGAATCAACAATTCGATGTATCGTACCGTCAGTGACGTGGCTTCCGGCATGGCGGCAGTATCCAGGACCGCGTTCGTTTGAGTGTCGGACACCAGAATAAGTAGCGCCTGCTTGGAATTAATAATTGCGTGCCAGTAGTCTGCAACGAACCCTAGCAGCATGGCTGGCGAGATACATACTTCGGATTTTCCACCACCATTGGCAGGAACCTTAACGTCCTCTTCGATCTCCCAGCCAGCCATTTTAGCCACCGGTTGTTGGTTGTGCGTCAAGGGAGATAATTATTCTGGTGGTTGTAATCCTCCCAACATCTCTCATCGCATCCTTTTCACATCCATTCAGCTCGTACGCGATTATACTTATCATGTGCAGTATACAATTTCTGATTATTTTCGTCAAAGGTTAAGTGCCGTGGCCCTTCTAATCGTTCCTCGGAACCTCAAATAAGAATTGCATGGCAGTGTAGATATCTTTATTTTGTACTGGGATTCGAACAGTGAATGAGGGTACATACGGACCTAGTAGATAGAGTGTGTATGTGTGGATTTCTGCCTTGGTGTTCGCGTCTTCGAAACTTGCTGGTTCGGCTACATTTTATATTTCCACATCCATACTTGTTGATCGTCAGCCCTTCTAAGGAAATGCACGTTTTCAGATGTTAGCGTGCTGGGAGCTCGCTTCATACTGACTTCCAGTTTGGTACAGTAAGCCGCTTTTATTACCTTAGTGCTCGCCCACTTAAATTTAAGACACATCTTTGTGTAAATGTAGGTGTACTGTTATTTCGTCACCTCGGAAATTAATCAAACGGCTGTCTTGGTCTACTATAGAGACAACCACTTCTTGTCCACTCTCCAACACGACCGAAACGTAAATGGACATCTTCGGTACATCCACCAGCTTTAAAGTCTGGAGGTACCAACGCGGAAAATTTATGTAGTGTTTGACTATACTCACCGTTGATGTATGATCTGGTAACCAAATTACAGTTTATTCTTATAACATTAACGGGGAAGATGTTTACTGGCAGGGTGGATTCATGAGTTTTCTTCGCTTCATACTTCTCATTCGCGAATCCGAGCATTGCATCGAGTGTGTCGCTTTTCGAGAAGTCTATCTGAGCGGTATAATAAATCTCGCTGTGCAGCATATTAGCGTTACCTCGTAGCACCAACGTCACTTCTGGCTCCAGTGTGCGCTTAATGTTTTCTCCTATATCTTTGACGCATTCTGCATCCCTATATTTTATTCGTCAGAACACACGCTCTGGTGAAGCTCGCCGGCGGACGACCGCAATAAGGATTAAGGGTTTTGTGGACGTGCTGGAAGAGGGATGCCAGGAGCCTCGCAACTGCAAAGGCACGCTACTAAAGGTTTCTGAACGTGCAACTGTTCCTGCACATGCAGACGACATCCGGAGACAACGGAAGGCACCAGGGTGCGGACACAGCTGCATTTTGCAGCTGCCCAAGGGACACCAAGATCCCACCACCAGCTGTGTCTGTCCCAGGCTTGTACCGCAATAAACCATGAGAGCTTTTAGCGGACGTACGTGCAGAACGGGACAATAAACTTCCAGGCCAGAACCAAGGGACGACGCCGCGCCGGCTGCGGACCACACGAGCAGCGGCCACGTGTTTTATGACCCATGGGGACGACAAGCACCCCGGACACGTGCAGAGATGGGGCAAGTCGAATATGGTGATCAAGCCTACATAACCACGANTTTCTGATTATTTTCGTCAAAGGTTAAGTGCCGTGGCCCTTCTAATCGTTCCTCGGAACCTCAAATAAGAATTGCACGGCAGTGTAGATATCTTTATTTTGTACTGGGATTCGAACCGCGAATGAGGGTACGTACGTACAGACCTGGTAGATAAGGGTGAGTTTGTGTGGATTTCTGCCTTGGTGTTCGCGTCTTCGAAACTTGCTGGTTCGACTACATTTTATATTTCCACGTCCATACTTGTTGATCGTCAGCCCTTCTAAGGAAATGCACGTTTTCAGATGTTAGCGTGCTGGGTGCTCGCCTCATACTGACTTCCAATTTGGTACAGTAAGCCGCTTTTATTACCTAAGTGCTCGCCCACTTCAATTAAAGACATATCTTTGCATAAATGTAGGTGTACTGTTATTTCCTCACCTAGGAAATTAATCAAACAGCTGTCTTGGTCTACTATAGAGACAACCACTTCTTGTCCACTCTCCAACACGACCGAAACGTAAATGGACATCTTCGGTACATCCACCAGCTTAAAGTCTGGAGGTACCAACGCGGAAAATTAATGTAGTGTTTGACTAGACTCACCATTGATGTATGATCAGGTAATCAAATTACAGTTTATTCTTATAACATTAATGGGGAAGATGTTTACTGGCAGGGTGGATTCGTGAGTTTTCTTCGCTTCATACTTCTCATTCGCGAATCCGAGCATTGCATCGAGTGTGTCGCTTTTCGTGAAGTCTATCTGAGCAGTACAATAAATCTCTGTGCAGCATATTAGCGTTACCTCGTAGCACCAACATCACTTCTGGCTCCAGTGTGCGCTTAAGGTACTCTCCTATATCTTCAATCTCATACGAACCTGTGGGTACATGCACCTCGCCTCTTTTACCATACTCCTCGATGTAAGGAAACATACAATTGCGTTAATCCGTGTTCAGTAGAGAGAAGAAGGTTTGAAAATCGACGAGCGCAATAGACCACACCCTCTCCAGGTTCAGCGGAGGGAAATGCACGGAGCGCAATTCCGAGCTATTGCCCGACACGATCAGGGTTACGGACATGACTGATTCTTACAAGCAGTGCGTCACCATTAAGTATAGTTTTTTTGTTAGTATTTTTACCTTGACAGGAAGCGCAGGCATACGTGACAACAGTTCCATTGTCGCGGTAGTTGCTATGCTCCGTAGTTGTAATGTAAACGCACGCCTCTCAAATATGTTTTCAGTTCTGGTTGGACCCTTAAATTACCATAGCTGTCATATTATACGTGTTCCAATGAGTCTCCGGTCCTCGGCTAGTAATTAAGTTTACTATACCACACTCCACTCGTCTCGGACTATGTGGCAGCCAGTTGCGCATAAACACGCCTCGGAAATTGGCTATTTTCAATTTATGGGCAAACTTTTGTAGTCTATGTTCGTGAGTGGGCAACTGGGCAGTGAACCGACCACCTGCTTCGTCTGTTCCTTCGTTTTATCTTCTCCCCACAACCACTTACACTGTAGGGTCGAAGATACAGACAACCACAGTTTTTTTTATACCTCTAGCGAGTGCCTCCATTTGTCCATTGTGTCGAATCGCTTCAGCCAACTGCTTATTTTCTTCCTTAGCCGTCTTCACCACCCTCGCAATGAAAAAAAAACTCCTCAAGGGATAGAGCGAACGAGAGAGACAGCAAGGAATGCCAGAGTGCGAGAAAAATACACAAGAAAGAACATAAAGGAGACTGGGAGGAATATGAGAAAACCTCCGAATGGACAGAACTGCGAGTCGAGGTGGATAGACAAAATAGCAACCTCGATCAAACTGCGTCTGAATAATGCTCCGGCAATAGCTGTGGTTCTGCTACCGTGTAGTCCGTTCGCGGTTACTTCCAACTTTTCTGAAGCCCTGATGAAGTTCTACTTTGAAATTATTCCTCCGTTTCATGAAAACAAAGCTTAAACAAGTGTACAAAATTTGACTACAGGGACAACGTACCGAATTTGTGCACTCGTTCTAATAATATTCTGGGTAAGAACTATTTCTTACTAGGCATTACAAACGCACTTATTTTCTCACTGATTTTATTCGTATTAATTATAAATGAAATATTATAATTTATAGATAAAATATGAGTCAAAGTTCAATTTAACCAAAAATAAGATATTGCCATGTTAACAGAAGCATAAAACGCCTGTTAAACATGGAATACTTAGGGAACAACCAAACACGTCATATGTGGGGCGATTTCTCATATGTTTGAATAAAAAATGCAAAAAAACCGTGAATGGGCCAAAGCAGCTACTCCTGCAGCAGATCCTGCTGGCTGTTTCTGACGCTAGGGGGTGACAGTGCTTAACTTCTGACTCTGGGTAGAATTCAGAGGAGGGTGTGGGGGAGTTAACAGAGGAAATTACCTCTCTTCCTCCCCCACACCCTTAAATTGACATGAAACGGTCCCGTGAATGTTTTTCATTATCAAATAATATCAAAATTCTTTGAAATACTGAGTTTATTTGATTAATTTAAAACTGTTCCGTAAAACATATNAAATGACAACAAACAAAAAAAAACGAAAGTCTATAACAGCTCCTGTTCTGACTTCAACATCTCTGTTCTCAACTTAATGTTACGTGTCTAACAGACCCATCATGATGCTAGTATATTAATTACAGTAAACGCAATTATGACTGCAGTGCAGTTTATTATTTCATTTAGTTGGCAAGCATCCCTCGATTAGCATTTCGGCATTAAGTGCGGACTATTAAAGAAATAATAACAGTAATTAAAACAAAATACTTATGGACGGCATAACTAGGATGCTGCTAATCAAGTTTTAGTAAAATCAAGATTCTGTTGAAGACCAAATGTAAACAAACCTCCACGTCACTGTCCAACAGAGGATTGCGTAGCCAAAGCTGCGGATACGTGCAGAGGAGAAAATTCATCAATTTTCTCGCCACAAGTTCCCTTCCGAAAACGTTTAACGAACTTTTTCGAAAGTTAGATCATAAATAATAGCTTCTGAAGCTCGTGTCTGACAGGAAGAAATGCGACATCATTTCTTGCAGGCGATTACAGAACTGAAACTAGATACAGTACACGATTAAAACAGAATTTATAAAATGTACAAACCAATTCTCTGTAACCAGTGGAACAGTAAAACATAATGCAAAATATGTAACGCAGGATGCGGTGAAAATTCCATACATCCAAGATTGCGAGCATTGATACCACCTTAACTGGGCACTGAAGAAATAAATATTCAGAAGAAATTGCCGCCGTAGATGCATGTGTTCCACCAGACACACTCTCAGGCACGCGGCACCGGCAGGCCCATACTCGCCTCCCGCCAAGACAACCAGGCTTGATTAAGAGCGGAGGCGCTTGGGGTTTCGCGTGTGGGGAACGTGGCGGACGTTGCCGAGTGGCCAGAGGGTTTCCTCACGGTACTCCCGCCTTTGCATTCCGCCGCTGCTCCGCCTCTAAAGGCTTGACCACGACAAGACATGCGACTACTTTGTCATTGCCAACTTTACTACGAGATTGCCACTCGGCGTGCTTGCTAAAATATATGCAGGTACGGGAAGCGACATTTTTCAAAGACTGATTTTGAAAGTGCTTACTTTACCGTGAACAGTCTATACCTCATGCCAACCTCGCCGGCTTCAAGACCTCTCCATTAGCGCCGACCGAAGCCTAATAACTCAACTTACTGCAATGTTCTCGGTGCAGTTTGCTAACGAGTTATATATAGGCTTTTGAAACCAACCATTGGAAAATGTCACCGGCCCTAACTGCATACTGAGTGGCGTGCGCCCAGTAAAGTTGGTAATGGCGGAGGGAAAGTAGTTCCATGTCTTTACGTTGAATTTAAAGTGTTAGGTACACATTTTACATGCTCCTTAAAGCATTCTTCCGCATTTGAGGCCGAGAAGTATGGGAGCGATAAGGGCGACACTGCCTCGCGCATCAAGCGACCCATCGCCGCTAAGCCTACTGGCGTGCAGTGTTCTCGTGAGTGAGTGACGAGCTATGGGCGGCTCTTAACATCGAGGTCTTGAGAGAAGCGAGGTGAGTATGCAGCAGCGCCTGAATGAAAGGGCGGGGGAAACGGGAGATCCCCGAGAAAACCGGTCGACCAGGGGCATCGTCCGGCACGATCCTCATATCCCCGTCGGGAATCGAACCCAGTTCGCCTTGGCGGGAGGCGAGAAGTCTAATCACTATACCACCACGGCCCTTGTAGTGTTCTCGTAGCACTGCGTGTACCAATGGGACTTTCAACGGCGACCCTATTATTTTATTGGTGGAAAGTCTATAGGAAGTTTCATTGCAGGGCCTGTGAGTGGTTTTGTATGGGTATGATATGTTTTGAGATATCGCGCTTTGAAAAAGCCGTTCTTAGCCATTTTGAAGTACTCTGGGATTGTGTTTCTAACGTGTGCGACATTTCGAAAGTACTCAACAGCCGTCGTCTGAAGTGTGTGTTCTTTCCGTGGATCAGCGCATTGGACGCAAGTTTAACAGTTTCGTTGAAAAACGTGAATTTCACACAAACTGCAACGCAGCTCAAACACCAGGTAGGCGGGAGCATATGCTGCAGACTATAGTGCATTCACGGTCACTAACCACTTCTCTGAAGCCCTGCTAAGATTATACTTCCAGAATACTCTTCCGCCTCGTGCAAACAAAACTTAGAAACCACCGCATTCGTGCGCACTCAGTGTAAAAATATTTTGCATACGAACTATTCCTTACTAGGAATTCCCAACACACTTATTTTCTCTCTGTATTTATTCTTATTAGTTATAAATTAAATATCATAATTTGTGGATAACATATAAGTAAAAGTTCAATTTAACTAAAAGTAAGGCACTCTTATGTCAACACAAGTATAAAACGCTTAGGCATGGCCTATTTAGAAAGCAACCAAACACGTCGTACATAGGGTGTTTTTTTTTCAAAGGTTCTGTTCGGCAAGTGTGAACAAACCGCGAATAGACTAAACACGAGGCAACGTGCACTATTTACTGCAGCTGCACTCGTACGATATAGAAACATGTGCCAGCCGCGAGCAGCAGCACCGCTATAGTACATTCACAGCCACTTCACGCTTTTCTGAAGCCCTGCTAACGCTCTACTTCCACGGTATTCCTCCGCCTCATGCAAACAAAGCTTAACTAAGTCTTGAAAATTAAACCAGAGGGTCAACGCACCGCATTCGGTAGTAATGGTGTTTTGCACGAGAACTATCTCTTACCAAGAGCTACCAACACACGTGTTTTCTCACTGTCTGTATTCATATTTATTATGGATGAAATATTATAATTTACAAATGAAATTACAGATAAAACTTCAATTTAACGAAAAATAAGATACTTTCATGCTAACAGAGGTATAAAACGCTAGTGATGCGTGACATATTTAAGGCGCCCGTCTACCTGGAACTTTTTCCCACGTCTAGGCCGAGAAGCGCGGGAGCGATAAGGGCGACACTGCCACGCGCATCAAGTACGCCATCGCTGCTAAGCGCAAGGCTCTGGACTGGCGTGCAGTGTTCTCGTCGTGCTGCGTGTACCTATGGGACTTTCAGCGGTGACCATATTATTTTATTAGTGGTAAGTCTTTAGGAAGGTTCAGTGCAGGCGCCTATAGTAGTTTTGTATGTATCTGATGCGTGCATTTTGAGCTACAGCGCATTGGAAAGGCAGTTTTTAGCGGTTTTGGAGTACTCTGAATTGATGTTTCTAACGTACGGGATGTTTTGAAAGTACTCAACAGCTCTCGTCTGAAGTGTGTGTTCTTTCCGCAGATCAGCACGTTGGACGCACGCTTAATAGTTTGGTTGAAAAACGTGTATTTGAAACACTCTGCAACGCAGTTCAAGCGCTAGGTATACGGGCGCCTTAAGAAATAACTAAACACGTCATACGTGGGGTGATATTTCAAAGGTTTGATTAAAAAAGTGTGGAGAACCCGCGAGTAGACAGCAGCACACAGCAGCGGCGCAGTGAGCTGTTTCGCTGACCGCCGCGCCGCACCAGCTCCCAGCCCGCGACCTTGGCGAC
>NQII01002462.1:176839-198220 GCA_002778355.1 Clitarchus hookeri | reverse complement strand
AGCCGTGCCCACACTTCCCCCCCCCCTCATGACATATGGGGAGTTGCCTTTCCCTCTCCCCCTGGTATTCAACGCCTCCTCCCCCTACAAGTCACTACTCCTACCCGCATAAAATTTTAACGGGCGCACTGAGTGAGATGCACCCAGTAAAGTTGGTACGGATGGAGGGAAAGTAGTTCCATATCTAAAAGTAGAATAAAACGTGTTAGGTAACTATTTGTGATAACTGAAATTATTTATTTCGCTTTATGTTTCTTTTTAATGTATCAAAGTGTAACAATGATCAGATTTGTAAAATATTTACTTTTCTAATAATTCCACAGTTTCACTTGACCGATGCATGAATAAAGTGACGAGGCCCGTGACATGTGGTGGAAGAATACACAACGTGCATACAAGTAGATCTTCAGCAGGGCTTTCAAAAGTGCTCACTTTACCGTGAACAGTCTATGACGTGGTGGTTCAACGGTGTATGGCGGGATCAGTACTTGCACGGGTGATCGTCCGAGGAACACCCCCCGTAGTAGAAGGCGCACATCAAACACTAGGTAGACCCACTAGGGCCATCAACATCCACTACCCGTCTCATATCGACGCACCTCGCGCATACTACACAACGACCACGAACGACAGACAGGACTGTCTTTTCACGAATCATAAGGATTGTTTATTAGCAACCTCGCTTTACGCTTGTTGGCTAATGAGGGCCTGCATCCTAGAAAAAGCGTCTTTCGAAAGTGTATTAACTAGTCAAGAGCATACTTTTAGCATTAAAAGTCATTAAAAAAACTGTTACCGTCAGTGAAAACATGACCAACATGTATTTCGAAGGCATAACAATCATGTATTCTAAAAGCGGCTGTTTAACCTCTGTATTCTTATGCACTCTGTGTCGCGGGAGGGCCCGGGCACTCCAGGCGAATGCTGGGATGGTTCACTTGCTACACGCAATGGCCGATCCCTTCCCCGTTCCTGCTTCTCTGAGCAACTTGCTCCGTCTCTAGTGACCTTGCTGTGTACCTACCATTGATTCAGCAACACTCGAAGCGTAAACGACTCAAATAAACAAGGAGCCGCGGTGGTGTAGTGGTCAGACTACTCGCCTCGCCTCCCACCTAGGCGAACCAGGTTCGATTCCCGCCGGGGTTGCTCCCGGATTTTCGCCTGTGGGAATCGTGCCGAACGATGCCACTGATCGGCGGGTTTTCTCGGGGATCTCTCGTTTCCCCCTCCTTATCATCCCGGCGTTGCTCAATACTCGCCTTACGTCACCCTCGCCGCCCAAATCTCTCCACTGCACTCGCCCGGGAGTACCCCGATAACTCCCCAAAGCCACTGCGGGTACGCAGGTCGCCGTCTACGAGTTGTCAACAACCGCCACAACTCGACGAAGGTCTCAAGGCCTCGTTGTTAAGGTGGCTGTCCGCCTGAGTACACCGCCGAACGGCGTGCAGAGCTCCAGCAGAAAACGGCTTATTAAAAAAAATGTCCAACGTGTCTGAGTGAGGTCTGCTTACGAGTAGCATTCAAGAAACGTTACGCGTCTCTATACGTTTTTCAATTTCCCCATTTTTCTCTAAAGCATGTTTTTGTGATAGCGAAAATGGCTCAAACGGCTGCTTTCACGGTCATTTTTAGATATGAACATTCCGGTACAAAACACTAAAAAAAAAAGGAATAGGGACGTGCATCAAACCTTAATTTTTTTATTACTTTATAAAATGGCAAGGTCTTCGCTGAAAGTCTCATAGAGGCGCGTTATCGACGGCAAGACTGCACGCCAGTTCAGTGCTTTGCGCGAAGAGACGATGAGAGAATTGATGCGCATGTCTCGGTCGCCCCTAGCGCACCCTCGCTTTTAGGCCTCAGGTGTGCAAAATTCCGTCAACCAGGCGCCCAAATCTCTCAACGAATCCCCAGGAACACATTCCAAAACAGCTTTTGACGGGGTAAATTATTATATTTATATAGGCTGTACACAGTAAACTGAGCACTTTTGAAGCTCTAGTTACTTTTTATTTCAGCCATTTTTAAACCTTTAACAACCTTTTTTAAATAAATATTGCCAAATAAGTAATAAACACAGAGTGTACATTCTACCGCACTCGGAAGTTGACGTCTACAGCTAAAATAAAATATATTTATTGTCTATTGTTCCAAATGAGAGGGCTTTCAAAAGTGCTCACTCTACCGTGAATAGCCTATACACCCTTGCTGATCCTTTCACGGTTATTCCGCACTTAAATCCACACATGACCTAATTCAGCATCGAGACGTTTCTCAAAAGGGGAGAGGCTATCCCAGACCTTCTAGAAGGTGTTAGTCGCCGTCTGGTGTGAGCTGATAGTTCGAGATGGGTACATCAAATGCATCACATCTCTCCTCCACACAACCAGGACCACGACATCCATGCGGGATTCATTTTCTTGCAGTCGCATGGTTCATCGGCGCTTGAGGGCAACCCAGTACGGAGAAAGGTACTTTACTTTGGCCCTTGGCGCATATAAAGGAAACTCAGGCGGTGTTCCAAATCCAGTACGGAGAAAGGTACTTTACTTTGGCCCTTGGCGCATATAAAGGAAACTCAGGCGGTGTTCCAAATCCGGTAGGGAGAAAGGTACTTTACTTTGGCCCTTGGTGCATAGAAAGGAAACTCAGGCGGTGTTCCAAATCCAGTACGGAGAAAGGTACTTTACCTTGGCACTTGGCGCATAGAAAGGAAACTCAGACGGTGTTCCAAATCGTTTTTGTCATTTGCATTTAGTGTTTTGTAAGGTTTAAGTCGGAACACCACGAGATCAGGCGCGTGTGGTGGACTGTTGCAAGGTAAGCTGGCGTTAGCTCTGTGCTGTACATTGTTGCTTGTTTCACCATTAGATCGTAGTTCGGCAGGTAACGCCACAGGGTGTGTGTAATGGGTCCCTTGCCTGCTCGTTGTGAATGGTCGGAATACATGGCCCCACGGTAGTTATTGGCTCCTGCTGTATGCATCGAGAATGTACAGCAATGAGCAAGCACCAGCTTACCTTGCAACACTTCACCACACGCCCCTGCACGACATTCAATACTCTAGCATGCCATACTGCTATTATTTTGGTACATCATTATTCAAAAATTAAAACTGCACGAAGTCTTAAAATAAACTGTAATTTTTTTTCCGAACGTTGTTAGCGGGCCATTTAAAATTAAAAAAATTGAAACAATTATGACGTGAAATTGTTACTTAACAAAACAGTGTCATGAAAAAATACCTATTTCAAAAATACTTCAGAAACTTGCTTTGTAAAATACGAGAGAGAGAGAGAGAGAGAGAGAGAGAGAGAGAGAGAGAGAGAGAGAAAGAGAGAGAGAGAAAGAGAGAGAGAGAATATTTAAACATTTCGAACAATAATGGAGGTTTGTATTTGGTAATTTGTCAGCTTCGAAGTTGACAAAACGCAAATTACAAAAATACGTCACAGACATAATTTTGTGGATAAAATAGAGTCACGTGACCATTTCGTTAAAAAAAAGTGCCAAATGGAAGACGACCTCAATTTCTGCCTGGTGCTTGCTGTTGGGGACTCCTGACATTATGTACGCAACACGACTTGGCAGGACTTCTCACACACTTCGCTCCAGTTGTCTTAACATGAACTGCAATCGCCACATGGTGTAGACATCATGCCGTACTCGTGGGAACCAGTAATTGCAGTGTAGCCCAGGGAGATGGAAGGTATTCCGACCACTCACAAGCGAGCAGCGAGGGACCCATTACCCGCGTCCTGTGGCGTCAGCTGCCGAGCTACGTTATAGTGGTGGAAGTGTCACCCAGCAAGCAGCAGGGTACAGCACGGAGCTAACGCCAGCTTACCTCGCAACAGTTCACCACACGCCACTGCGGGACACACGCGTGTGTACATACACACCACTACAAGTTGCACTGCGTCCGTATAAGGCCTTGTTTACAACAGGCGATGTCCGCGGACATTGTATACACAGTCACGATGGTAGCGACCATAGCTGCATACTCAAGTCGTCAGAAACCTTCCGAACTGGCAAATGCGCAAGTGCACCACTGTCAGTAGGGACGCCCAAGTCTCGCTACATTTCAATGCCATACGGGCGTACAGGCTTATTGGCGGGGCGTGTTTGTGACAACACACTTCCTTACTTGTCTGGCCAATCCCAAGTAGGTCACTCCGATACCGCGCGTCCGTGATTCGCGGGCACACGCCCAAGACGCGTGACACTTAGATAATCCAACGACGGAAGTGGGCCTGAGCTTAAGTGCCGTGAAGTACACAACTCGTCGTGAAATCTTTTCGCGAAAGTCGGGTGTCCTTATTTATTATGTACTTGGTGTATCATTCCATCACGCGTAACAAATTGCATTGCTTCTAGTTTCTGAAGAGTAATAGCGATGACGCAATTGAACTGCTTTCGGAATTTTTTTTTTTCCGCGAAAATATTTACGCTTACGCTACGCTTCGACGTTCTACGTCCCACAACCACGACTTCCTTTGTTGGCCGCGCGGCGCGAGAAGACATGTTGATATTTGTTTGGGTCAATCGGAATAAAGTACTCCGATACTAGACGTCCATGAATCGCGCACAGACATTTGAGACACGAAGGTACATATTTTAGGAGTACAACTGGCCTTGAAATCTTTTCGCCAAAAAACACGTGCCTCTAACCATTGCTTCACTATGTCGTCACAGAAAAACTATGACAGAGACAGGACTTTGTTTTCTGTGACGACATAGTGAAGCAATGGTGTATGCTCAAAGCATATTTCACTTAATCATTCACCCTTATTGCAAGAATCTTTCAAACAACTCAATCACACCCAGCCAACAACACAAGGAACGAAGGTTAGTAAACAAATGGCCGTGTTACTTTCACCTTGAGCGTGATCATGTGACTATGCAAGACACGTTGAAATCTAAATACGTTAGCATCACGTCATTAATAGTTGGCATAATAAGATACAAGTCTTTTCGACGCCCATTTGTAAGCGATAAATTAACAATTACGTTAAAACTTTGGAACTATTTCCTCTCTTTGTGCTGGCAACCTAACGGCATAACTGTATCCGCGCTCGCCGCTGTTTGTAATGTTACATGCATGTCGCTAACGGCTAGGGTGTTTCTTCAGAGGTTGGGTTTCAAAAGTTTCTTCTATATGCTGATTTTTTAGAACTTCTTATTTTCCTACATTATGTTTTCTGCAATACTGCTGTGCACGGGATCGCGGTTTTGCGTACAGAAAAACTCGCCGTTCAAAATTCTACATAAAGAACGCACGAAGTGGCGAATGACGGACGTCGCGTTACGGCACGGCTCACTGCAGGAATGTTACGCAACTCTCGTCTGCAAGACACATCTCAGCGTCAGCACATTTCTGTCGGCGTCCGGTCGTTGTCCTAACGTGCTCGCGTTAAGGCGCCCGTCTACCTGGCGCTTGAACTGCGTTGCAGTGTCTTCGAAATACACGTTTTTCAACGAAACTATTAAGCGTGCGTCCAACGTGCTGATCTACGAAAAGAACACACACTTCAGACGAGAGCTGTTGAGTGCTTTCAAAACATCACGTACGTTAGAAACATCAATTCAGAGTACTCCAAAACCGCTAAAAACAGCCTTTTCAAGGCGCTGTAGCTCAAAATGCACGTATCAGATACATACAAAACTACTATAGGCGCCTGCACTGAACCTTCCTAAAGACTTCCCACTAATAAAATAATATGGTAACCGCTGAAAGTCCCATAGGCACACGCAGCACGACGAGAACACTGCACGCCAGTTCAGAGCCTTGTGCTTAGCGGCGATGGCGTACTTGATGCGCGTGGCAGTGTGGCCCTTATCGCTCCCGCGCTTCTCGGCCTAAACGTGGGAAAAAGTTCCAGGTAGACGGGGGCCTTAAGCTGGGTCTACAATAGAAAAATTTAACGTTAACTTAGGCGTTGTGACGTGTGCAGAAGAACTGGAAATGTGTTATCTTGTGTGTTTGTTTTTAACCGAACTTAGCAGGCGTGTACAGTATTGGGATTTCCTTAAGCGTTGAAAAAAATAGGTATACATATTTTCTATTTTAAGTAAAAATTTTATAGCGGTGTCCAATCAGAACCGAGCAGTCGGTTTTTTTTGGCGGGAAACTTATTTACAGGAATGTAAGCACAAAAAATACTAGAAGGGTATGTGTACATACAAGTTTATGATTATATTTGTTCACAAAAATAAGTTTCTCTGCTAAAAAAATTCTTCGCTTTCTAGTATGATCTGCTTAAATATGACTGTGTTATACGAGGTTTGAGTACGAATAGTTATCAACCAAAAGTAAAGAGGACAGGCTTGTCGCGAGTATTTATTGGCTGGACTTCAGAATTATGTGAACTGCGAATCGTAAATCCCGAAGCATTGCCGTGTACGAGCAGTGGGGTTACTGCATAACTCTTAATTCATAATTGCTCAATTGTAAATCCAGCTATGCTTCCAGCTCCTTGGTAAAGCCACTCGTGTTTCCACAGGGGCCGCGGTGGTGAAGTGGTCAGAATACTCGCCTCCCACCTAGGCGAACCGGGTTCGATTCCCGGCGGGGTCGCTCCCGGATTTTCGCCTGTGACGATGCCGCTGGTCTCGGGGATCTCCCGTTTCCCCCCACCATTGCATTCCGGCGCTGCTCCATTCTCATCTCAATCACCCTCACCGGCTCTCAAGACCTCGCTGTTAAGAGCCGCCCAAATCTCTCCACTCCTTTAAGAACCTCCCAAATCTCTCCAGTCCATTGCGTTGCCATAGTAACAGATGAAAACTTGACCACTTTCAGAACTGTCGAAAAGTGCACTAATTCGTGGAACAGATCACGGGCAGCGCGCTTAATTGTTCACTGACGTATCACAGACTTTCACTATTATAACACATGCACGGAACAACGGTTGCTGGCAGTCAAGCCAACTTTCCCAGCAATAAATCACCGCAGAGAGATGAAAAATCCCCGCTTTCATTTGGAGACAATTTGGACTCCGTACCCACTTGTACATTCGTGTCATCATTCAACACTTCCTGGAGGAACTTGAACGCTAAACAAGCTACAAAATGCAGGCCCAATCATGACCCATTATTTTGGCATTTCCTTAACAATTACTTACACTTATGGTTGTGCGGGCGCCTAGCCCCGCAACATACAATGCTTATTTTCTTTAATTACAGTCATCACCTGTGTTTGTGCAGACACAAACCCTATTGTTTTCCCCGCTACTCTTCCGATTGACATTCCGTATTAATTACTTTCCGCTCTCATTACTCTTCCTAGTTTCTAATTGTACAGCGGCCTTTGTTTACATTCCGTGTGCGGTTGGGTTTTTATTCCCCGCATTCCGGCCAAGGCCGTTATTTTCCTGTTCCTCTCCAGGTTTCCATTTTTTTTCTTTTCTTTATTTTAACTATCATCATTCGGGGGTTCTGGATAGTCCCCCCCCCCGCTTATATATACTAATTTTTGTTCTTTATTTCTTTTCAGTTTCATTGGTGTTTCTACCTGTCATTTCTACAGAAGAACGCTGCGCGCTGGAATGTATCGATATTATTTTACTGTTCATGTAAAGGGTCATTGTTGTAATAAAATACTATAAAATCAAATCATGACCTGCGACAGCAAGGAGCTACAGAGTAATCGGCAAAGACTGTCAACGGAACACTTCTGAAATCGACGTTCTTTTCACAAATGTCGTTATCCCTGCCTCCACATATGTTAACGGGCACACCGACCGGCGTGCGCCCAGTAAAGTTGCTAACGCCGAGGGAAAGTAGTTCCACGTGTTAACGCGTCGAATTACAAGTGTCAGGTGAACATTTGTGAATACTGAATGAGAATTATTTGGCTTCCTGGTTTTTTTATTGCATATAAATGAAAGAATTAGATAATGTGTAAAGTATTTACTTACAGTTTCTCACTGGCCGACGCATGAACAAAGTGATCAGCCCCATGGTAAAGTTAATTTTACGTACAGTATGGCGGAAGAATACACAAGTGCACTTACCTTACCGCGAACGGCCTATATAAGTAAAAATTCTTCTTTCTGGTGTTCTTCTAGGGTTGCAAGGTGGTGTCGGTAGAGACCCTATCATTTCGCGGTATAAAGAGACACGGAGATTTCGGGAATTCGTTTGATGACAGACTCTTCTTCAATTGGATCGCAGGTTGTAAACCACGCCGTGGATGAGTTCCAACCAACACGCAACCCTCGAGAAACAAGAGGGCGAGTCCCCATGCCACCTGGCCCTTGGCCCTTGGCAAGACTGGATCGTCGGCCAATGAACAGCACTAAGGCTGGAGTACACGCAGGATNTGGCCCTTGGCAAGACTGGATCGTCGGCCAATGAACAGCACTAAGGCTGGAGTACACGCAGGATTGTGGAGTCCAGCTTGCTTCCACACGAATCCATGGAACTTCCGGGTCACTGCCCTGCACAGCCTGTTTCAGGAACGAGTGCACTGTTTCAACAGCTCTGAAAGTAGCTCGTGTAAAATTGTTTCCAAGACAACGTACTTTCTGTTGACATGCCGGGCAGTCAGCTGTGTGTTTACGTAAACACGTGGCTGAGGAAGACACCTCTGTAACAGCTGTAAACAGGTGTGCTTTCAGAACCACCAAGGAAAAGAGCATTCGTTCCTGAGACAGACTTGACACACTCGTGTAAAGGTAATTTGTTTCTCTTAAATTATACTTCCTGTGCCAACCCCTCCTTCACAAAAATATTATCTTAGTCATTAAATGTATTACTAATAAAATACGGAATAGGAAAATAATATCAGGGCTACGAATGAACCCTTTGCATACCTCAACAAATTATCACGAAAATAATGATGATACAAAAAACTTATTTGTTATAAAATCAGCTTTTAAACTTGCATGCATTAAATTTGAGCAGAAAAATAAACTGTAAGTTTTTCGAGAAAAGATTTAAGAAGAGACTAGACTAGAATACCCTTTGACTTACGTGCAGTTTCCCTTCATTGGCCACTTGTCTTTATCGGGAGACAGTCACCTACCTGACTGAGCCAATCAGAATTGGGTTAACTGCGACAATAGGTGTCCGTGATTCNTTTATCGGGAGACAGTCACCTACCTGACTGAGCCAATCAGAATTGGGTTAACTGCGACAATAGGTGTCCGTGATTCTCGGCCAGACATATGCAACGCGTGACAGTTAAATCGTCCAATCACTAAAGTGGATCTGAGCTCTAGTGTTTTGGATTACAAGTGGCCCTGAAATCTTTTCGCGAAAGCAGGTGGCCGTAACTACAAGCTAACAAATCCGAGAACTGTAAGGCAGAAAATAACTTTGAAAAGAATTACATACTGCAGAATGAAATTAGGTGATAAATGACANAGAATTACATACTGCAGAATGAAATTAGGTGATAAATGACAAAAAGCAAACATCAGGGATCACTCTTACACAAATAAAAATGCGTAACACATTACGCACTCTTTACGAGAGACGGAAACAGTTACGCTACAAACGTAGGACATAAAATAATTCGATATTACACACGCACGCGCGCGAGCACACAAAATTATGTTAGTATTTCTCATAGGTGNCAGGACATAAAATAATTCGATATTACACACGCACGCGCGCGAGCACACAAAATTATGTTAGTATTTCTCATAGGTGAAATTTTTTTCAAAACATCCTACACTACTTTGACAGTCAGCCTATACAATGCTCGCAGTCTTCGATCACACGTTAGGGCAGATATTCGACGCATCATAGCAGGAGTTTCAAGGCCATGATTAAATGTAGGTTTCTATACACCAAACTTAGCAGCACTTGTAGTGAGTGTTTATAATTCTGCTGGTGTTTTGTATGAAATACAAAATAGTTAAATAAATACATTCCAAATGGGTAACATACGATACGCCAGTCACGTTGTAAACAACTGACGTAAACAAACTCGCACGTGGCGCTATCAAATTGGTATAGGCCGTGTTCGAATCGGCACTTTTAAGTTAAGGTCACGTGACCAGAACTTGTCGACTAAAATGGTGACGTAATAGGTATTTTAGAATTTAGTTTTTAGTATGTAACGAAACTTACTAAATTACAAAATTACCAAATCGCAACCTTCTTTGAACAAGTGACTGTTGGTGGCGTCCAAATTGAACGATTCTAAATACTATACTAATACTCAATGGTCAATTCGAACACGACCAAAGAAAGTAGCCTGCACAAAAAGGCTAGGATAATGACATATAACACCGCGAAGATCACGAAACAGACTGGGAAGAAGTGCCCAATAAGCCCATACAACTGACAAACTGACCCTTAGTTGATCGAGATGTCGGGTTCACACGCAAATATCTCGGAGGTAATTCTGTCAGCTGCTCTGAGACAGGATATAACTAATAATATACTATAAAACAATACAATTATTATGCTGTTATAGCATGCGACAGTTATAGTTTTTCTCAGGAACAAGTGTAATTTTTTTGACAGCCCTGAAAGTAGGTAGTCTCGAGTAAAATAAATATTTTCTGTCGACATACCTACTAGGCAGGTTGACAACAGCGAAGTGTGTTTATGTAAACATCATCTGTGACATGTAAGGGGGGGGGGGCACCGCTGTATCCGTGTAGACAGGACTGCCTTCACAACTTGTTCGTGAGACAGACTACCTTTATTATTATTATTATTATGCGAACACAAAGTTTTTTGACTAGATTGCAAGCCGATGGACTATGGTAGGCCTGTTTTGTGACCACGAAGGTGAAAGTGTAGTCATTCGCGAAATTAGTTTTGCGCGTATGGACGTGTGTGTTATCTCTCTTGAAGATAGCCGTTATTTTAAAATGTTATTCCAGAACAGCATGGTAAGTTGGTGAGGTTAAGCGAGACTTCGGCCTTGACTAATTCTCGCTACCTTGATACTGTCGACCGAAACCTGCATTCTAAAATAGATTATGAAAGAAGAAATAAATCTCACACGTTCAACTAACTGGGTTTGTTAGAATTACATGGATGANGTAACCTGCAACTGAGCAAGTGATTCAAAGACAGCCAGCTAGGTTTGTGAGTTTAAAGCATAGCTACCTAGGTTAACGAAATTTTGAAAGCATGATACCACCGTAGGCGTACTTCATGACAAAACATTCTTACAGTTATTGCTTTATTATATCACTCGATGAATAAACTATGTGAACAACAAAGTAATATTCTCTGTGCGGAAACATTACGTTATTTTGTCACTCGTGAACTCCATACGAGTCCTTGTTGCTATTATTTATGTTTAAAATTAGAAGAGCCTAATAAAGTTTCAGGCATATTTATTATAACCACACCCGTACACGAGTAGTAATTTCCCAACTGCCATAACACCGAACCATAACTCATGAACGAAATATATATATACAGCAATGTCAGCGATAAAGATCTATTCTTAATCAAGTCCATTACTAATAGTAGTTAATTTTCTGCCCTTCGCATAACATACATAATATTTATTATTACTGCTTGGTAGAAGTGAAATTATATGTAATTAATATTTTCCAATGAGTTATGCATCGACCAGTTTTCTCGCACCGCTGCGCATAAACGTGGTCTGCCATTTAAAGATTCTAAACGGTGACTTTTTTTTCTCGAAGCATATTTAAACTAAAAGAGAAAAAGACGCGAGCTTTCACCGATCAGCTGGCGTACGGGAGATGATACAGCGAGCAGTGCTAATGAATGAACCAACGTGGCTACGTAAACACAACCATCCCAGCACTCTTGAAGGGCGGCTGTTCGAGAAGTAATGCATTTGTCATTCTGTTCGAGTGATCCGTGCAAATCAACGATCACGGTTCCATCTCGAAACTAACTACAAACGACGTATGAACTTGACGATGACACCTAATAAATATACACACAAGTTACGCGATAATTTTTTTTTATAAAGTTTGCACTTTTAACGCTGTCCAGGATAAACAGAAGCAGTATTTTGCAACAAATAAAACTGTAGGCTAAGTTTATACTTAAATTATAGTTTTCTTCTTTTCAATTACGAAACTGCCTACACA
This sequence comes from Clitarchus hookeri, assembly GCA_002778355.1. Lineage (NCBI taxonomy): Eukaryota > Metazoa > Arthropoda > Insecta > Phasmatodea > Phasmatidae > Clitarchus > Clitarchus hookeri. Next base: position 186,173 of record NQII01002462.1, on the reverse strand, counting down.
CGTCCCGATTTAGTTGTCAAGAATGATAAATCTATTTTCTCATTAAAACTGCATTCCTTAAAAAATATAAAAATAAAAATAAAACAATGCAAGCTTTTGCAATAAAAAATCATTATTCGAATAAATTCAGTCGTAAAAGATTTACGCTTATGGCAANTGAAAAAAAAAAAACAATGCAAGCTTTTGCAATAAAAAATCATTATTCGAATAAATTCAGTCGTAAAAGATTTACGCTTATGGCAAAACAAACTTCATTTTCTACCAGAACCGGAAGTCCTTAGATTAAATATCGCACAGAGATTAAAAAATAAAGCTATTATTTCATGAAATAATTATAATTTAAAAAAAAATGGGAATCACGCGTAAACACGGCAGATCTGTCAACTGCTAACTTACTCTTGAAGAAAAATAAAGCACAATTAAAAGTTTTATTTTTAAGGCACGTTACTATGCATCTAATAAGGTAAGGTAAAAGCGAAAAATTATTTGACAGCAGTATTCGGTGACATTTTCGTCCAAAGCATTCATCATGAAATGCAATTAGATACAAACAGTTCACTCACCCACGCCATATTTCTTGGTCTTCGTCGGAGTCCACATCGTAATTACTCCAAAAAAGGCCGAAACACGTTCAATCACTCATAGCACACAAGGGAAAATCAATATCACTTGCACTTTACATGGTAACGCTCGCGAGAGCACGGCACACGACCACAACACTGCCATTCTGCACGCGCGCAAGTAACTGAGTAGTTCGCCTGCGACGCCACAGATGTCGTTAGCGGCTGTCTCGTCACGCCTTCTGGCTGTTGCCGCCCTGTCGACCTTGTCGCGGCCGCCACGCCAGCCNCCCGCTGCTGGCTGTTGCCGCCCTGTCGACCTTGTCGCGGCCGCCACGCCAGCCAACAGCTGTTGTGCTCGCTGCGTCCGACGTGGCGCCAACTTCAACTAGCACCAAGGGCGTAACCACGAATTTACTTCGGAGGGAGTTACAAATTTATATTTTTGAAAGAAAAAAAGAAACGAAAGTTACAATATTAAAAATTATTTACAACCAGTGGGCTTATTCAACGAGACGAAACTACAAAATGCTATAAACCTCAAGGGGGTTGCTTCCTAAATGTTACAGTTGAATGAATGAAACTTTTTCTCACATGAATATTACAAATATTTTATGAACTGTTGTGTGAAACTGATACGAAAATACAAAATTTTTTTATAAGAGCTCACTCTCAATCAAAGTTTAACGAATTTCATAACTGATAGTAAATTATCCATTGTAACAAATTCGTTGTTAAAAAAGAATGTAAGGTGGAGTATTTACCATTTTATGTAGTTTTTTTTGTTACAAATTAATTAAAACAAAGAAAATTATGTATAGACAAAAATTAACTTTGCTGGTGCACTGACACTAACATTCATTAAAACCGAAATATTAATTGAAAATGAGGATTTTCATTTTGTTAAAAGTTTCAGCAACAACATCTTTTTTTTTTACCAAAATATAAATAAAAGAGATATATGTGTATATATATATATATATATATTTTTTTTTTTTAGTATACAAAATATTTACACAACCCTACATTTAAAATCGTGTATCACAAGTGTTTTATACTTGTGTGAACATAATACCTAGTATGCATCTTATTTCTTCGTTAAATGAATTTTATATACATTTTATCTCTAAATTATAATATTTCACGTTTAATCAATACAAATGAAACAGAAAGAAAATACTGTAGGTGTGTTGGTAACACCTATTAAGAAATAGTTATAATGCAAAGTTATTATTAATCTAGTTGCCACAAATGCGGTGCGTTGTCCCTTCAGTGTAATTTTGTAGAGTTATTCCAGTTTTGTTTGCGTATAGTAAAGAAATATCCTGAAGTAGAACTGCAGCGGAATTTTATAAAAGATTGAAGTAACCATGAATGGACTATAGCTTGTACATCCCCAGCGCAAGCAACTGTGTCCTTCCAAGGACTGAGACATTTTTGAAACATAATAATAACTATAATAATAATCCTCCCAGGCTCTTTGTAGTTTCTGCACACTTAATCACTATCTTGTCTTTATCCACTGCTGTTTTCCATTTTCTGCTGGGTCAACATTGGAAAATGTCTCATTCTCCTCTCATCTCTCTACCACCTTTCCTCCTTCATCTTCTTCCCTCTCCAGTACTCCTACCATTATTATCTGTTCCTCCAACCTCCTTGTTGATCTTCCACTAATTTGTTTTTCCAAATAAAGCTCTTACAGTTTCGCGCTCAAAAATAAACCTTGGGGTTGAATTGAGAACTTGGAACTTGTCTTTGGACGCANGGCTCTTTGTAGTTTCTGCACACTTAATCACTATCTTGTCTTTATCCACTGCTGTTTTCCATTTTCTGCTGGGTCAGCATTGGAAAATGTCTCATTCTCCTCTCATCTCTCTACCACCTTTCCTCATTCATCTTCTTCCCTCTCCAGTACTCCTACCATTATTATCTGTTCCTCCAACCTCCTTGTTGATCTTCCACTAATTTGTTTTTCCAAAAAAGCTCTTACAGTTTCGCGCTCAAAAATAAACCTTGGGGTTGAATTGAGAACTTGGAACTTGTCTTTGGACGCATNAAAGCTCTTACAGTTTCGCGCTCAAAAATAAACCTTGGGGTTGAATTGAGAACTTGGAACTTGTCTTTGGACGCATTATGTTTCTTAAATGCTGTTTGCGCGTAGAAACAACTACACAACAGCCAAGCGATTATTAATCAAGTAGCAAACCTCTTCTAAGTACTTCATGCGAAAGCCAGGCGAACCCCTTAAGTGAAGCCTTTGAATGTGATAAAAGATGTAATTGCTCTAAACTATAATACATTTCATTATATTATGCAATAATTTTTCTTGTAATATTTGTTATTCATGAAATGTATTGAGATGTTAAAGTATTACAACAAAAATTTATTTCCGAAATAGTAAATAAAATGAAACACGATTTTAAGAAAATCGATTCCAAATTTTTGATTCTTTTTTAATGTTGGTCAATGGGATGCTAAGTCAAATACTATATGTTATCCTCCACTCTGTTTTGTCACAATTTTCAGACAAAGCCAGTCTTTGCACAAACTTCTATCTGGAATAAATGTGGACCATCATTTAAAATGTATTGTTATGTATTTTTTGTATTTGTGCATTTATTTAGTTCTATGCTCATGTTTTTTTTTGTTTCAAGATACTGTTACATGCTGGTTTCTCTGCACCGCTTCCATTGCCCCGTCCTGCTCGAGCGAGCGAACCAGTGTGTCGGGGCCACGCAGTAACCCCGAGTAGTGCGCAAAGATTTACAAAGGTTTGCAGCAGTGATAAACCTATCGGGACTCACGAGCTGCCGTACTTGTGCGGATTGGATTTCTGGGGTTGTTGTCGTAAGAATATTCTGGTCATCGTTCTTGCCTCTTTCAGCATGACTCAGGGTGCAGGGAACCTTCTAGATCAGGCCGATGAGACTACCTAAGGCTCCCGCAAACCTGGAGCTTTTTTTCATGTTTGAGGCCGAGAAGCGCGGGAGCGATAAGGGCGACACTGCCATGCGCATCAAGTACGCCATCGCCGCTGAGTGCAAAGCTCTCAACTGGTGTGCAGAGTTCTCGTCACACTGCGTGTATCTATGGGACTTTCAGCAGAGACCCTGTTGATGTATTGGTGGAAAGTCTGTGGGAAGGTTCAATGCAGGGCCCTAGAGTAGATTTATGTGTATCTAAAGCGTATATTTTGAAAAACAGCACTTCAAAAAATATGTTTTTAGTCATTTTGGAATACTCTGAAATAATGATTCACGTGTGTGTTCTTTTCGTAGTACAACACATTGGATGCATGTTTAATAGTTTTGTAGAAAAATGAGTATTTCAGACACTCTGCAACATATTTCAACAGGCAGGAAGGCGGGAGCCTTAAGCAGCGACGGGCCTCCGTGCAGACGGTCTAGAGTCTGGAGGGTTGTGCGGCCTTAAGAGCCAGGTGTGTGGAGCCAGCGAAGTGACGAGCCGGCATTGCGACGAGTGGCGGCAAGACAGACCAGAGAGAGTGAAGTCTGCAGACAGCGAGCATCGGTACAGTGGCAAGTGAGACTGATGGGCGGGACGTGGCAATAGACAGATTGAACATGTGTAAATAGTGAGTGTGAATTTAAGGACTGTTACCTATATAGACACAAGTGATAAGGACTTCAATTAAAATTGAGTTAGACATTAAATATTGTGCTTAATAAGAATAAGAAGAGATATTTAATATTGTAAATAATAGCTGCGGGTACATTAATAGCATTATACCTAAATAGATATTTAAAAAAANGAAGAGATATTTAATATTGTAAATAATAGCTGCGGGTACATTAATAGCATTATACCTAAATAGATATTTAAAAAAAATTAAATTAAATTCTTATATTTTATGAAGACCTCCGTCTCTCACAACCTCAGATATGCCCCTCAGGCAANTAAAAAAATTAAATTAAATTCTTATATTTTATGAAGACCTCCGTCTCTCACAACCTCAGATATGCCCCTCAGGCAACTTGCAACAATACGGTTACTAATAAAAGTGATTATTTGAATTTTCCCAAAAAAGTATTCAATACCAAAATTGATTGAAAAATTATTTCCACAATAGCTATAGAAAGTACATATTCTGTAAATGCAATGCAGTTATATTTGTTTTCTTTTTAATTTACCACCAACCTAAAATAATTATAATTTCCATGTGTATTTATGCTGTGTGTTGATTACGTATACATTAGATGTTTTAAGGATGCGCCACACAATAATAAAATTATGCTTATGTTAAAAATGTAATGTGAAGTTGTACCTATTTATCTGTTATCAATGTTTCTAGTTATTTTGAAATGCAAGTAGTGTATCTTGAAGTAGCAGATATATTCTCGTGAAATTTTCCCGTTACCTACCGCTGTACTCTCAAAAACTGGTGATTATCTAACACATTGAGAAATTTATCCACAATGTGAATTACTATACAAAATTTTAAGGAATATAAAACACACACTTTTGGGTAGCCAAACATTTTTTTATTACAATCCAATTTTTTTGTTATATTTGTGATGAAGAAAGCAAATCAGTTACAACCAAGATAAAACAAGAATAGGATACCTGTTTCAACCTGTGTATTCCGCCAGACTGTGGACGCCATTGTAGGAGAGTCCTGCACCGCCCATGATGGGTGTGTCAGTGCATTACCCTGCTGGAATCCCGGCCAGAAACATAAACAGATGGAGTCGTTTAATCTCATCCACGTACCATGTAACACGAGAGTGGATCTGCTATCGTAGGCTATGGCTCCCCAGACCATGATGCCTGCCATGGGGGAAGTAGGCAGCTTGATAGCGAGATTGCGACTGTGGCCTTCACCAGGGGCCCTCCACACCCGGGCGCAATGAGCATCAGTCCCCATAACGAAGTTGCATTCATCAGTTAACATCACACATTTCTCTGGCCTGACAACACTGCAAACAAACCTGCCGCTGCATGTGGCAGCACACACGTGAGTGCTGGGACTGCAGATTCGCCTCCAGAATGCACCGGGAAATGGTTCGTAGGCACACAGGGGCCCCAAATCTGGCCAGTATCGTGGACCAGGACGCCATGGAATCCCTCGATGCCTAACGTACGATCCGTCGATCCTCTCGACCAGAAGTCGACCTCATCTGTTCTGACCAGGTTCTCTATGTGCGGGTGCCTTCACGTCCACTGCTCCCAACAGCATCAGGCAGTATGGCTCGAATGATCCACGTGGCGGGCTATATGGCGATAAGACCACCCTGCTTTTTTCAGCCCAATTTCAAATCCTCTTTCGAAGTCCACCAATCGCGTAAAGCAACGTCTTTGGAATAGGTATTCCCAACATTCTTCTTTACTCTGTATGCTTCCTCGATATCGTCTGGTGTTCTTGCGCCAATTTGGCTTCGACTACGAGCCAATATCTACGATCGCCGGCGTGTAAGGGATGGAAGCAAATGTGCACGGCCGAGAGAGGGGGAGAAGATGTAGTTTTTTTTTAGACAACTTCCCCTCTCTCCCTCTCTTTGGCATGTAAGGGGAGGAAGAAAGGTGTATGGCTGAAAGACAGACAGAAAGAAGAGAGAGAGAGAGAGAGAGAGAGAGAGATAGCAAGTACGTCACGCAAATAATTTATGTAAGTATGAAAACTATAAAATGACTGAAGAAAGACATTAAATACAATTAATAAAGGTTTGATTAAAGAACATTAATAAATTAAAATAATATTTATTTTTATAAAGTTTAAAAACTATTAAAATATTCATTGTCATATAAAAGTGAGTTAAATATTTTTAAAATAAATTAATCTATTTCCATTTGGTTTTTCTGATGGTGATTGAATGGGCATGTGAGTTACAAGCGGTTTGTGATAACTGAAATACGATANTTTCCATTTGGTTTTTCTGATGGTGATTGAATGGGCATGTGAGTTACAAGCGGTTTGTGATAACTGAAATACGATATATACAAATAGTCTTGTAGAAATGTTAAGCAAACATTGCGTAAATACAGCATCAATGGTGGTGCCGTGTCTCGTTGTNATACAAATAGTCTTGTAGAAATGTTAAGCAAACATTGCGTAAATACAGCATCAATGGTGGTGCCGTGTCTCGTTGTAGAAACTGTACGGTCATTATCTATGGATAGATGTAAATCCTCAAACAAATAGTTGATAAGTGGACCAGAATTTTCTAAGCTGAAATTGACGTTAAAGTCTCCACTTAAAATCATCGGCAACTTATCCTCACCTCTACCCATATATGCCCCTCCAACTGTTGTATACGNTTAAAGTCTCCACTTAAAATCATCGGCAACTTATCCTCACCTCTACCCATATATGCCCCTCCAACTGTTGTATACGAAAACAGTGTCAGTTTTAAAAAAATTAACCTCAAATACTTAAAAACACTTTCAAAATTTTACTATACAATTTTTGTCACTAACAAATGCTTCATGGCACAATGTAAGTAAAGTTAATTAATAAGATATATATATATATATATATATATATATTCACAATGAAATACTAATATAAATTAAATGTTTTTCAATTTGCTTATTACATGAACTGATTTTCTTTCGGTTTTAAATATAACCCCGTGCTAAGTTGTGTACCTTGTGTTTGTATATAGCTAAACGATACGTGCATGCATGTTGGGTGATATCCCTACCACATTCACAGTCTAATTTTTTTACACTGTGCACGCGCAACTTCCGTTGCACACTAAACTTTTACCCTCAACGTGCCAAAAGTAGTATAACTTCAATAAAAAATACAGTGTTATAAAATAAAATATTCCCAGGTGCAATAAAATTTTATGTACTGCCTATAATGTAGAGCTGGACACTGTGTTCTCAAAACGGTTTTTCAATTGCAGACCTACCTATTAGTGGGCCAATGAATAAGGCACAAGAGACAGAAGGCTGAAGGGTATTTGTAAAAACTTTGTGATGGTAGACAATATTACTGTAGTATTACATACTAGTGTGAGAAGTATTTTACAATTTATTTCTCCACCTTCACTTTTACGGTGGTATACACAACATAATTAATTTTGGTGACTATGTAGTGACATCACTACATAGGCTCGTTTATACTGGCCAATTGCAAGAGGTCTAGCCATGTTAGCCAGCTCAATAGATGCTCGCAATATCTGCTGTGTTTGCAAAGTATTACAATGGACATAAAAATGCCAACACTGAAAGTACTTTTTTAAGTTCTTAAATTACAAAATATCTTATTACATATCCCTCCTAATTAAACTCCTTTTATGTAATGTATATAATTTTATATATATTAAGTGCATCAATATAAGAAAAATTTCTTTCCAACCACTTTTGGGCACATACAACTTGGCATTTCATGGTTGCATGCAGATTTGTTTATAAACAGAATTCGTGGTTACAACAGGTTTTATACAGTTACTGTGACGCATACTGACATATATAAACACCACTTCGCCTCATCTTCCCGTCACCCCAGGCGGAGTTTGAACCATGAAAAACTTGTTACCAGCACGCCCCTAGGCAAGGGGCACCCACGGACATGTCAGCCAAGATCATTTTCGCCATTATGTCAGACGTCACACCAAACCCCCACGTGTGTGAAAAGCCAGTCAAGCGGCCCAGCGCTGCGCCTGAGCTTGCGCATCCAACGCAACCCTGCATAGCAGGGAAGCCTGCTACCGCAACGCCCCGAGAGATGGCACCAGAGTACGGCTCCGCCTACAGACGGAGGAGCTACCCCCACCACCTCCAAGAGCAGATGGATATATGTCCCTGCACTGCGGCAGAACGGCAGTTCATCCTACCTAGCTCGCTCCACCACCTCGTGTGCTGGAGCTCTCTGGAGACACAGACATCCTTGCATAGGACCACTGCTATCTATCAGACATCTTCGAGACCCTCACCAGCAACACCCGAAGAAGTCTTCATCCCCTTTAACACTCACTACCCTTCTGGTAGTGACACCAGAGTCCCTTCTGGACAACACCATCGAGTTAGTTAGGGTTAGTTAGTACTATNCAAGAGCAGATGGATATATGTCCCTGCACTGCGGCAGAATGGCAGTTCATCCTACCTAGCTCGCTCCACCACCTCGTGTACTGGAGCTCTCTGGAGACACAGACATCCTTGCATAGGACCACTGCTATCTATCAGACATCTTCGAGACCCTCACCAGCAACACCCGAAGAAGTCTTCATCCCCTTTAACACTTACTACCCTTCTGGTAGTGACACCAGAGTCCCTTCTGGACAACACCATCGAGTTAGTTAGGGTTAGTTAGTACTATANACTACCCTTCTGGTAGTGACACCAGAGTCCCTTCTGGACAACACCATCGAGTTAGTTAGGGTTAGTTAGTACTATAGCTACCTAGCCTCATCTGCTCTTGTCTAGTTTAGACCCAGGTCCCCTTCACCTGGTATTATCGCAGTCTACTTTTGTTACAGTTTCTTGTTGGTTAGGCGTTAGTATGGGCCACCGTGTCTATTAGGATAGAGCACAAGAGTATGTAAATTTTTTTTTTTTTCTTATTTACAATTGTAATAGGGGGGGATTGGTGCCTTATACTAATGGTAAAATAAGTGTTATTTTTTAATTAATTCGGTTAACATCTTCTGCCTCCGCACTAGCCTCAAAATTTTAGATTTTATTGAAAATACTCAGTATTTTTAGTGGCACAATATTCAGCTTAAATTAATGGTAAAAGGGTATAAATTATATGCAATATAAAATTCAGACATTTATTAATAAACTTTAATCGAAAGTACAAAAAAAAA
>NQII01002462.1:96950-175567 GCA_002778355.1 Clitarchus hookeri | reverse complement strand
AAAATGGCGCAAATGTATTAAGTAACTGGGCGCGCGGCCGTTCACTTCGACAAACTGACGCGACGACACGTGTGACGTCAAATTCTCTCCCCGCGCGCTTCCCCACTCCGTTTATTTAAAGTAAATAACTTAGAATTAGGCTTTTTTTTGTATTGTGTCGAAAATAGCTGTTGTTGCAACATATCAATAAAATAAAATAGGTGTATGTATTAAAATTTCACATATTTACATGGCGTCAAACTTAAGACAAAAATCCACTTTTTTCAAATATGCAATGACTTTGCGGAGGCAACTACTCTTAGTTAATTCAAGTAATATTTTGCATGAATTAATTTAAGCCTAAAAGGCACCTACTTTTCACTATTACATGACCGTAAAAGGAAAAAAAAAATTTCGCTCCACCCTAGTGTCTATTCCTCACTGGAATAAACACGTCTTTCTAATCAGCCAGTCCAGCCAATTCTCTCCATCCACCGCGCCGCCATTGTTGCCGGAAGGAGTGATAAGGCTGGTTCTGGAGGTCTGACTCCTTCGGTCCACATCCACGTCGCTGTCAGACATCCAGGGTAACCCACCGTTCTAACCACCATGCTGTTTGTGGACAGTCGGAGTAATCAGGTACGACTCTGGTTGACTTGGCCACGACTGGCTTAACACCTAGCTAGGGTTCCTCGTCGCCTGCTCTTCCTTAGCGAGGCCGACTATAGTACCATCCCCACGCTCCCTATTTTAGCCACCCTACAAAACCGCTGGTGAGCTGATCAAGTCGTCGCGGACTTCCGCCATGGACTCCGCGTACCACTGGGTATATCGAACCCGTGGTTCCAACCCAACAGGACCAGCAGGCTCCCATTAGCACTGGCAGCACCACCTTTGCCCAAGGTCTGGGCACGAGTTTCAGCCGGCACCAGCAGCAACTGCGGCCGAGTCAGGAGGTAACCCGGGCTACGCCCACGCCAGGTAAACCAGTGTTGCGGAGGACAGTTAAGCCCACACCAGACTTTGTGCTGTGCCGCCAAGCCACGCACCCCAGTTTAATATACCGTCCAGAGTCCAGTTGGCAGCCAGTAAAGTCCAACCCAATAGATAGCCCATGTCTCTGACCGGCACGGTAAGACTTTGCTTGACCGTGACGTCAACGTCACGCATCAACTGTATCTCATATTTGAGGTTATACTGTACTGTAATTCAACCAATTAAAATATTAATTATTATGTCTCTACTAACAGTCACAGCATATACAAAGTACAGTATCGTGTGTTCACCGANTCTCTACTAACAGTCACAGCATATACAAAGTACAGTATCGTGTGTTCACCGACTAAATGTGATAGCTGAAAATTCTAATCAAAATTTACAATAAAGTATAAAAGATGAGCAAGGTCTTTTCTAGAACATGTTTAATATAACGTGAGTACAGTCTNTCAAAATTTACAATAAAGTATAAAAGATGAGCAAGGTCTTTTCTAGAACATGTTTAATATAACGTGAGTACAGTCTTGTTTATTTAATTTATAAAATCCTGACAACATTCCAATGAGAAATATTTACCAATTCTTACTCAAACAGGACAAAATAAGGAAAGAAATTTAAAAATAAAATTTTATTTACAATAAATTATAAGAATGTGGCTAGTCTTTCTTGGTTCTCTACGTGACGTTTGTAAGCAGGCGACACCAAGTCCCATGAGATAATGTGATTTTGAACATATACAAATAAACATAATTTATATACACGAAAACATTTCTGTGTTTCAGCTTGGTGGAAAATTACTGTCCATCTTCACACGAGTGGAAAATGTATTATTAGCACATAAGAAGGAAGGACGAACATAATCTTGAGTGCAGAAGAAAACTGTTGAGTTGTTTAGAAGTTGACCGCTTTCCCGAAAAACGCACTAAGATTGGCTTCCCTGAAAGCCTCGGAACAGGTCTGAAACACAAGGCACAGTTTATTAATACAAAATGGCAGGGACAATTGTAATTAATAACAATCTATCTTAACGATGTTGGACACATCAGCACGACTCTGCATGTGTCTAGCACTTGCTCACCTCGCACCATGGCTATCCAGGTTTGATACCTGGCAAACTGCAAATAGGAATTCTTAAAATATATATATATATATAAACACACACACACACACACACTCTGTAGTGTACTTTGCAATTAGCAGTTTGGTTTTCTTAGAGTGCTCTTATTTCTCCACCACAGCATACCATCACTTCTTCACCTCCACCTCAGCTCAGCTCATTTACTCCCCAATTTAACCAGGAACAACCAGGCCATATCTTGGGAAATGCAGCTGCCTTCTATGATATTCATTAGTTTTGTCACGTGGGCGCGCACACACACACACACGCGCACGTAGTGTACTCTGTGGTCCGAAAGTCTCCCTAATGAAGGAGGTCTGGACAACTCGCAACAACAAGGTGTTGAAAGCCAACGAGGGTGAAGTGAGGTGGATATAAAGCAGCGTCTGGATGTAGGTAGAGGGAAGACTGGAGATCTCGGTGAAAACTCGCCAACCAGCAGCATCATCCGGCACCATTCTCATATGCAAAAATCTGGGAGTTACCCTACTGGGAATGAAACCCAGTTCACCTTGGCGAGAGCTGAACGCTCAAGGTGCTACGGCAACTTCGGTCCCTAGAACAAGTACTGATGGTAGGAGACACAAAGATGGATTAAGAGATATGCACAATGAAGANTACGGCAACTTCGGTCCCTAGAACAAGTACTGATGGTAGGAGACACAAAGATGGATTAAGAGATATGCACAATGAAGAGTTAATCAGTTTCATGCCAGCAGGAATTTCTCCTCGGATTCATGACAAAGGAGCACAGAGAACTGAACTTTTTAAGGACAACAAAAGTTTTGGAACATGAATGCCACAGCTTAAAATGAATGAATGGGTATCTTGATTCGGCAATTTCTCGAATGGATAAATAAAGCTTGTATACGTGCAATTTGGTGTTGTGAAATACAAAGTGAGAATGAAAATACCTGCATTCCTGTGCATAATTACAAGGGCAGATAGATTTGTAAAGTTGAGAGGGTATAACTGAATAAAGATAACATCCAGGTCTCAAGATACGTCACAGCGACAAGAGCTACACAACACAACTACTGCATAATGCGAAACTTGTTACCAGTCAGTGTCCATACAATGAGTCATCCTTGGATAGGGATAACAAAAAATGCATCACTGTTGCTGTGTTGGGTGTCATGCAAACGCGACAAAAACTTAGAGCACCCAGCTACCGTAGGCCCACGAGGTGCGTTAAGTGTTCCACAGCAGATAATACACCAGAGAAGATGAAAAAGTCAGTTACCGGGTGAGCATGGCAGACCCTCGCGACGTCCTCACACGAAGCTCCGTATTCCATGGCGAGGCAGGCCTCGGCAATCAGTTCTCCCGCACCCTGCAACACAGCACTGTCCCTTTCCACACGAACAGCTTGGCACTAGCGCACACATTAAACATCACAGCATTCAGGAGAATTCCATTATTCATTCTCTTATGAGGATGGTTATTTTTCAGGGGTGGGTAACTGTGGTGCACCGCATATTTGTGATGAACAAGAAATTATTTACAGGATTATAAACAATGGGTTTCAGGTTACTTTTAAATATTTGTTATATTTCTTTCACTTCTGTATAAGATTATCAAACAAGATGTTTGACAAGGCACAATATTGAAAAGTAAGATTTATGATTTCAGCCAGAAATTTTTACTTTAAGATTGCATTTACACGTTTATTAACCCACACATCCTATGTAAGTAGTGCACTAACCCAGGGCTGCCACTGATCTTTGAACAAAAATCCTTAAAAATAAAATGCTTATGTCCATTAAAATAAATCACAATAGAAATAAAGTCATTATGCCAATCAAATCTTGAGCATTATAAGCATGCTTACTATAGTTCACTTTGTTGCAATGAACCTGGCGAACAAACGCCATCGCAGGTAGGCAAGTAAGAGAATTTTCTATTATTTGCAAATTAGGCCAGAACAGTACATGAAAGATTATCTTAAGCTTTAACTTATGAGTAGAATGTCTTTTACTTTTGTGAATGGGGATGCTGTTATCTTACAATGGTCATGTCTTCTTAGATTTTGTGACAAAAGTACTGGTAAATTACACTTTTGTTAGAAAGTATCTTGCAGAATAGACCTACGCTTTGTTTCAAACTAAAATTGCAAATTTTTTTAAGTGCTCCAAATTTAATCAGAATTTAACTGACCAAATTAATTTTTAAAACTGCATCATAAGACGTTGAAATACAGGTCATCATAAGACCTGCTTGTGAAGTCCCTGAAGTTCCTAATGTTACACTTCACTAGGCTCACTGTTATGTTTACAGTCGCATAATACTTGCAGGGTCTTTGGTAGTAAATTTTTTTTGTTCAAAGCAATATTTCCGTGGAATTATTAGCATCTACTTTCCACGAATTGCAAACGCGTCAACTTCAAAATCACGTGGTGCAATTGTAACCTTATCACATATGCAGGTTAGGAACATAACACACAGCAACTTTTCTTGTAAACATATTTATAGATATTTTACGCAACAAAAAGTAGCAAAGAGAGTGATTTTTTCTTGTGCCGTGTAAACTTCACCTTTCAGAATTTTAAAATGTCACGGTAACAACGAAACACAACTCCGGAGAATGAACACACAATCCGAATAGTAAATACGGAATTTTTCTGGTGTTTCGAATCTTTTATCGCAGAACCATATTTCAAAATGACCAGAATTACATATCACGTAAATGGCAGTGTTTTTGGGTTACGTGCAACGTATATAAAAACTAGTAGTAGACTATAAATAGATACTCAACATGCACGATGCCGCACGTGTTGACACACATCCCGTACTTTTTATTTAAGAGGAACTTGCAATACACGTTCTCCTGATTAATTACAATTTTTTTCTCGCTGCGTGGAGGCAGATATTTTACTCCTATTGACAGGCATAAAAAAAACATTTTAAAATAAGCAATGATTTGCAATATTGTGGAACACAAAAATTAACATAAAAATAGAATCTTGTCAATTTTTGTTTATTTTGTCAACGAACTATAAGTTCTTTTTCTGTATGCATGTTACCATCTGCTCAAGTTGACATCTCGATTGTAGTGTATTACAGCTTGGGTGTTTAATGTAAGTTAGAAAGATTCCAACGCTGGCGTCCATATTGCATACGGATCTAGGACTCCAGCCTTTCGTTTGTAAACCAGTGTCTGTAAAGGTATGAAAAAATCCGTGATTTTGCCTTTAAATCAGTTTATCTGTTTGATGAAATAAAAATCTGTAGAAATGGATAAAATCCATAAAAACGGCAACCTCGAGAATACTACAACCTCAATTAAATACAACCACCACTCTTTGCAAACTGTTTTTGACAAACTGTAAAAAAGCTCGTTGTACTTCTTTTGGTTGCTAGACGTAAACATACAGTTAATAATAATTTAATCTGAACATTTGGTTAATTGAGGGAAATTTGGGAAAATTGAGGGGGATGAGGTATTGGTAGAGGCAGGGGAGGGAGAGAGGAAAAGTGGCTGGCAGAGGTGGTGGGGAGGAGAAAGGGAGGGGAGAGGCCAGGCGATGAAGAGATGCAGGGGGAGGGAGAGAGGCGAGATATGGAGGGTGGGGGAAATATAAAGGTTGTGGGATGAGAGAGGAGGGATAAAATATGAAGAAGGGGGAGAAAGGGAGATGAAAAAAAAAGGGTGGGAGAGGGAGAAGTCTTGATTTTGTGAGTTCTATTCACTTTCATTTGTATTTCACTGCAATAAATATCACAACGTAGCCTCAACTTATGATATGCAATTAACTCGTATACACCAAAAATCATGCAAAAAATACTGTTACTCCAAAGAACAATTCATTATGTACGCAATGCAACAACTACACTGTCCAAAAAGAGGAAGCAAACTGATGAAACTAACTACAAGTAACATTCCATAACCCTGAACAACACAGGGGAGCAGTTACAGCGCAGGCAGCATTGCCAGTTTGACTTGGAACCCGTACTGACGACGGCCTGACGAGCGTGTGTACAGTGCACCACAAATGTGTCTTACACTTCACAATACTGAACACAAAAGACCAGCTCTATCTGGTCTCCTACACCATTCCAACTACCATACAGAACTCACAGGTCCAATGATGTGTGCCCCGAGTATCCTGTCTGTCACTTTGTCACCCAGGATCTTGACAAAGCCATCAGTCTCATTGTTGGTTTTTGCTCTGCTGTTGGCAGCAAATGGGAATTTGCCAACTTTGTATTCGACGCCCTGTAAAAGAACAAACCAACAGTTAAGTGAACAGAGGTACACCTCTATGAAAAATTACAAGTACTCACAGACACACAACAGAAATGAATATTTTTCCACGAACAGAACTGAACGGTAAAGCACGCAAAAGATGCCTTTCGGCAACATACGAAAATCCAAATGCAGGAGCCCACCAGGGTGACGGACCTTACGGATCCCGTGGATAGGGAGGTCAGGACAGGTGGTCCCACAAAATGACTCGCACGAGTTACGCCCACACTCATTTAATATTCTTGCACGTTTACTGGTACTTAACAGAACAACATCCTCTTGGATCCCGTCCAACACATATTGCCATTGGCCTCTGCGTCTTGACAGGTTGAAAGTCCGGGAGACCCCTTTCTCTCCAGTGCGCACCCAGTGGGAACACAAACCCACGTCCTCTACTAGCCTGGGCATAGTTCTGTGCCACAGGTTCACGCACTGCTAATGGTCAAACCTTCTGAATGCCACTTGACTCTCAAAATCCAATTCCAGAATAACATACACCAGTATTTCAAAAAATTAAAGATTTTCAGGCATGTTAGTCATATACTGTGTGAACAAATATCTCAATTTTAATAGAAAGATTTTTTCATATACTATGTCGACTTTTGGAATAATTTTCAATGAAACACATTCATTTTTCTAACACTGAAGTAAATTTGTATAGTATGAGCCCCTAATATTTTTCCCTTGAATTAAACCATAGAGGATTCATAATCTTTCTAATTTTATCAGTATACAACACAAAAGCGCGCGCGCCCCCACACCCACCCACACACCAGAAATTTTGCTGCAAAAACTTATAAAAAAAATTCTTATTAATTCCAGAACAGTGTTAAGTTTTAAAAATATCAAACTACCAAAAGTAATTGGTAACTGGACATGCCACTTGACAATTTTTGCAATCTTATTAATTGGATTACACAAACAGCACAGTCAACGTGTCACCAGTCAGACTGGTGATGATGAGGAGGAGGAGTGAACGGGGATAGGTAAGAGACTCGGCGACACACCTCGTTCTTGAGGTCCTCCTCAGTGCGGCCGACCCAGGCGACCTCAGGATGGGTGTAGATGACGGAGGGTACACAGTTGTAGTCTATGTGCACCGGGCCACTGGCAATGCCCTCCACGCACACTATGCCCTCGTCCTCCGCCTTGTGGGCCAGCATCGGGCCATGGATGCAGTCCCCAATGGCAAATATGCTGCAACAACACCAACTCTACTAGGTGACCAAACACCAATCAATACGATCCCTCACAAGTGACATGTAAAACTCACTTCACAAGTTTCTGACGAATTTATGCTTATTGTACAGGAACTCTTCTTAAGATGCTCCAATTACTTTGGTGTTAA
This sequence comes from Clitarchus hookeri, assembly GCA_002778355.1. Taxonomy (NCBI): domain Eukaryota; kingdom Metazoa; phylum Arthropoda; class Insecta; order Phasmatodea; family Phasmatidae; genus Clitarchus; species Clitarchus hookeri. The sequence continues at coordinate 167,881 of NQII01002462.1, read as the reverse complement.
CAGACCAGATGCAAAATTATGTAAACTTATTAAGCAGGAAATTTTTTTTAAGAGGAATCTTCTTAAAATGGGTTTTATTGTATACAGTAGAAAGTTGATTACTCGGACTAATAGGGACCAAAGGTAATTCGAATAATCGAAAATCCAGATAACGGAAATATGTTGAAAATGATAACAGAATTTGTAAATATAATTTTCACTCAACATAAAAATTTATTACACATGCATAAAACTAGAGTTGTTCCGATACCATGTTTTCCGATACCGATACCCTGATACCAATGCCCTTCCCTCTTGTTTGTTGTTCCAGCTCACCATTATTGTGCAAAAATATGAGAAATAAGAAAAATTATAACGGAAGAGATTTTCCCAATTTATCTGCACACAAGACAGTAATGACTAAACTAATGTCTGTATTAGAAAGATAGCAAGCAAAATTAAATCATCACCGGTTTTCGATACACATTACTTAAAGATATCGCAAATTTTCTTTTGAAAATACAAGCTGGTTAACATGGTCAGGAAGTAGGAGACTACGGTGATCTGTAACAATGAGTCCTCCTTGTTCTCTATTGCCTACAGATGTCCAGAGGTCTGATGTGATACACATTTCTTCAGCACTATTCAAGATCTCGCTTACTTTTGTCTTTGCTTCTTCATACATGTCTGGTACCAGGGTATTAGCAAAGAATTTTTTGCCAGGAATCTCGTACTTTGGAGATATCTTGCTCATTAAAACACGGNCAAATTTTCTTTTGAAAATACAAGCTGGTTAACATGGTCAGGAAGTAGGAGACTACGGTGATCTGTAACAATGAGTCTTCCTTGTTCTCTATTGCCTACAGATGTCCAGAGGTCTGATGTGATACACATTTCTTCAGCACTATTCAAGATCTCGCTTACTTTTGTCTTTGCTTCTTCATACATGTCTGGTATTAGCAAAGAATTTTTTGCCAGGAATCTCGTACTTTGGAGATATCTTGCTCATTAAAACACGGAAATCCTCAGTTTCCACAAATCTATGAGGCAATTTATTCAGACAGAGCATTTTACCAATTACTCTGTTTATTTCTTTTGTTTGTCTGTCATTCTAATCATACTTAAAATTCTTATTGAAAGCATCTTTTAAAGTTAGTTGTTCACTCTCTTTAGGTAAACTATGACTGGTAGATGCAAATTAATTTTTTTCTTCTTGATTTCTCGATTCTAAGCTTGCAGCTTTCAACATATTTTCATGTGCATCACAATGTGTCAGGTGCTTGTTTAGATTTGATGTGGTAAAACTGCTTTTATCTTCACCACCCCGAGACACTATTTTACCACACTGGTTGCATTTTGCTTTACTTACGTCTGTCAAGTCATTAGAAAAGTATTTCCACACACTAGACATTTTAACGCAGTATGTAACAATTCATGGGTTCCAAAAAATGCATTGCACGTGTAAAAAAACACGCTAAACAAAAAACAATCAGGATTACGCTCAGATAGTCAAATACGTTGCGCATTTGCGAATGTTCCACACTCAGTATTTTTTGCAGAGTCGTGTCCGTTAGCGTCAAGTATTTAATGACCACAGACGCAGACTTAATAAGTTTTACCAATAGTCCATACAGACGGTAATTGCATTCGCAGGCTTTTAACTTTTATCAACTCTGTGTCTTTTCGTTTGTAGTAATGTATTGTTCCTCTGATTTGTTAATGTTTTTATGCGCATCTTATTGCAGCTCGCCGTCTGGAACATAAATACTTTACAACAGTTACAGGCTGCTATGTTATTTTTAAAATATTTTCAAACAGCTCACAATATGTTTGTTTAAGTAAAAGCAAACATTTCACTTTGGCGTAGTTCCGTTTTCAGGCCTTTTTTCTATTCTCTATTTTTAAAACGAGTCTGGAGAACTGGTTGTCTGTATAACTGACGTTCGGATAATCTGCTTTCTACTGTATTTTTTTTTAGAAGAGTGCCATGGTGGAAAAAGGAGGAGGTTATCTTGAGTAAGAGTATCACCAGCGTTAGTGGTTTAGCCAGAATTTTTTCCCACAAGATAGGGGGGAAAAAAAAAAAAAAGTTTTACTGTACAGTATGTACCATTTATATTGATTTGTATAATGGCATAATATTTTTAGTATGCAACATAATAGCATGCAAGCAAAAATACAAAGTAACAGCAACAAACATTAACATTAAAAAAGGCCAACAGTCTTGGGCATTTTCCACCGTCCATAAATAGCAAATTTCTGCGAGAATTCACAAAAAATGTAGCACACTGCAATCTGTAAATAATCAAAGATTCCTCTCCAATGGAAATACTGAAAATTTAAGTTTTGAAAGTGTTTACAAATGAATATCACTCAAAGGTGACAAGTGAAGGGAGCAAGAAAACTTAGCGATGATATTGACAAAAGCCGACCACTCCTTAAAGCCTATCTTGGCATGTATTTGTGTTTCAAATTTCTGATTAACGGAAAGTGTTAATATATGAATAGCGCTACATATATGGAATTACTCTTGAGTGAACAGAAGAAATTATAAAAACGTTTGAAGGTAGTGTGAACACAACAAAGCACAATATTTACCTCAGAACACACTCCAGTCACAAAAATAGCACATAATTTTTTAATTATCTATATCTTCCTAACTTTTACAGCTTGTCAACTCATTTTTAAAATTACATTTCTAGCATAAATTATGTACGTATACAGCAACTATAAAATTAAAGTTGTGGTTTCGCTGCACACTGGCAAAACAGTAGTAGAAAACTGAAAAAACTTACTGGTATTCATAACGAGACCTCGTCAAAAGGCCAACAGATTTAAGCTTTATAAAAAGTGTTGTTAATATAACTCTTTTTAACAAGGATATTGTGAGATATGCCACTAGACTACCAATACTATCTAAGCAGACAGATGTACAAGTATTTACTTGTCAATCAACACACATACAAATAGGCGGATGACATTTTTATTGTGTAGATACACAGTAGTGACATTTTACTAGCTTGGCCAACTTCCCCAGTGCAACGTTGCAACCAAGCATACATGCAAAATATGTGTCGCCCCTATTTATATGCACGTCTGTCGACAAATAGCAGCCTGTAAGTAATTGTTAATCTGCTGACATTAAGCACAACGTTTTTGATGCAGGAACTTTGTGGTAGCGAGGTCGTCTTATGTTTATACCATAATATAAGATCACAGCTTAAAAGACCTACGTTGAATGTTACGGCTGGCCACTGGCAAGGACAAAGCATTGTGTGTGCGTGGCAGTGTCTTCACATCGTTGCTTGAGCTAGGCAAACACACTTGTAACTTGCACACTGTCGAACTGTTCAACAGACATAAAACACACACTACGTGCAACGTGCAGTACAGGTTGTGCTGCTTACTTGGGAATGACAGTCTGGAAGCGAGAGTTGACTGGAATACGGCCCTTCTCGTCTCGCTCGATGCCGATCTCCTCCAAGCCGACGTTGTGCGTGTACGGCCGCCTGCCCACGCAGACGAGCAACACGTCACAGTCCAGCTACACACAACACGCACACATTACGCCGCCGCACTCGCCTGCAACTCTCATGTCATACTTCCTGCTTAGAAATATACCTTAGAAAAGAACCACTGCTCATATCCATATTTATATACCTCATTCCACTCTCACAGCTGACGTGGCGACAAATTAATAACAATACAGTAGAAACCCACCGTTAAGATCTCTCACAGTTGCCAAGAATAGGCTTGTTACTGAATGGTGTTAATAGAGGGTTTGGAAATTTTTTTTACATATTTTGACCCACTCCGACCCCTATATATCAAAATGGGGGAGGGGGGATCTATTTTCAGATATGCATTTCTTGGAGTAAAGTTACATGCAATGCGTAGCAACTTATTTTTTTTCACTAATTTATCTCAAATTTCCAATTTTTTTTTACAGAACTTTTATGGTTCCTCAAAAATGGGTTTCTAACAGAGAAATGAACTTAATAAAAGCGGCTGCAACAGTGAGGTTCTACTATAATTGTAGGAATTGATGCTGTATTGTGAGTGCAATGTTTGAATTTATGTCTACCTAAGTTACTGCTTCTTGTTTTACCCAAATTAAGAATTTGAATCTGTGTGTTAATAACATATTTATGTGCCTAACAATTCCAAGCGCACCTTGTGGCCACAGCTGGAACTAGTTCCTCACTAGTCCTTTGTCTCGCTGGTTGTTTTGTCATGCGCCTAAGTGGATGCAGTGTTGGTATTGGTTACAATTTTCCGGCTCCCAGCAGCAATATAACGAACTAGTATTTATTTTTTTTTGTTTATTTTACCAGCCGTGTAAGTTTTNGGTTGTTTTGCAGTGCGCCTAAGTGGATGCAGTGTTGGTATTGGTTACAATTTTCCGGCTCCCAGCAGCAATATAACAAACTAGTATTTATTTTTTTTTGTTTATTTTACCAGCCGTGTAAGTTCGGCAACGATACATCCAACAGGATCAACAGTGCTTCACCGACCTCCACCCATCAGCCTGGCAGAGGTTGACATCCTGTCGCCCATTTCATGACTGCTGCTGACATTGAAGGCCAATCAGGTGCTATTAGCCTCATCGCGTGACACACGCCACCTGCCGTTAAGACTTGAGGCCAGCACACCAGGACAAGGAAGACAAAACAGACAGTTTATTTTGTCTTGACATAAAAAAATGTGATACCGAGACTTGAAAGGGTAAAGAAGGAGGGGGATGGACACCCTCACAGGCATGTCCCCAGCACTAACCTGTGGATATATCCAATCACCTTTCAATGTCTCCGGGAGGGGGGGACACGTTTTTGGATGCTGAGGTGACAGGTATTACATTGCTGCAGCAATTCCTTTGTAGGTTATATTTTATTTGTTATTAAAGCGTATAACGTATTGTTCATTTATTTCCTAGAGGGTAGGAAGTATTACATGTTATAAATCACGCGAGGTTATAGGAACATATCCTGGTTGGCTCTCGTCTCGCCACTGCTGGTTGGAGGATGTATGTGGCGTGGTCAGACGACAACCAATCAGGGACCATGCTACAAAAGAGGTGATACCAAAGTTCTAGGTCGAACGCTTTTTTTTAATAGAAATACTACCACCCCCATCAATGATGGGACGTGTGGGGGGAAATTAACAGAGAAATCAATTAATAAGGAATAATATATAGGTTAATTGTTGCAAGATGATGGGATTGTTATTATGGAGAATGAAAAAGAGAAAAATTAAATTTTGTTTTGTTTTTAAGAAGATGAAAGAATTAGTTGTGCAATTTGTTGAAGAAAACGAAAGAATGAAATAAAAATGGTGAACAGAATTTCGGCCTTCTATTTCTACTGAAATGTTACAAGTGAGAGGTACATAATGTGTGAGTAATAGGTGACCGCTCTGAGCAAGACCCGAGCCATCCACCACACTCGGCAAATCCCACACTACTGCCTGTCACTCCAGGATAGGAAGAGGGAGGAGTCGAGAGATTTGGGCGGCTCTAACAGCGAGATCATGAGAGCCGATAAGGATGAAATGAGGTGAGAATGGAGCATGACCAGAATGCAAGGGCAAGGGAAACGGGAGATCCCTGAGAAAACCCACCGGCCAAATGCATCATCTGGCATGATTCCCACTTGTAAAAATACGGGAGTGACCCAGCCGGGTATTGAGCCCGGTTCGTCTTGGTGGGAGGCAAGCAGGCTAACCACTCAGCCACCGTGCCCCCTTAAGAGGGAGGAGGGGGGAGCACTAACAGGTAGACAGGGCAAGCAGAGTGCTACGGGAGGGGGAGAGTTGACAAGTGGGTCAAACCAGACTGGCTCTCCACAATAACATAGAAACTGAAGTTAACTCAACACTTACTGTGTGCTGAGGAGTAGACCTGAATGATCCCAGTTATCACCCAAGGCCCATGTGCCAAGGCCACAACAACCCACATCAGTAGTCACGTGCTAAACCTCCGAATGGTAACAGAATCTACGCCTTGACTACTCTTATGAGGCCAACAACATTTATGTATGTTCATAAAATATTATTTTGCCAATTGCAGAGAAGTCCTGTGCAGAATTTTATTAAAGAGTTAAGAGACCCTCTCCTAAGAATAATTACATCAAAAACACACAAGAATTAAATGAAAAATAAATGGTATGCAAAGACAACAAATTGAAGAGATTAAACACCACACATATTCAAAGTCAAGTACAAGAGAGGCATTTCAAAATAATTAATTAATTATTTATTTTGTGTCTTCAATCTAAATATGACAGAGGAAAATATCCTGAATGAGCACATTTGTTAACCTTCTCATAAAATATTGAGCTTCCTCCACTAATGCATTACTACAATTTTTAGAAGAGTATGTTTTGTGGTTACTTGATTTTTATTTCTCTTACACTACATGCATTAAAGATTTGAGGAATAATATTCACAGAACTGACGTGTGACGCTTATTCCGACTATAATAAACACGACTTCGCCTCGTCACCCCAGGCGGGGTTTGAACCCTGAAACCAATTGCTATGAGTGACTGCAAGTACACCCCTTGTTGCGGGGGCACCCACGGACACGTCAGCCAAGATTGTTCGCCCTGATGTCAGACGTCGCACCAACATCCCCGACGTCGCACCAACATCCCCGNACCTACTTCATCCAAGAGCCAAGGCATGGCCCTAGAGAGAGCAGCTCCGCCCACCCCCCCCAGCCCAGCCCGCGGGCAGGTAGAATAGAAGGCCTTGCATCACAGAGGAAAGTCAGTTCTCCAGCAGCTCACTCCACCACCTCGTGTGCTGGAGTGAGTTGCAGATACCAACGTCTTGGCGAGCTTCCAAAAACTCTACCAGATCGTAACCAGCTACCCCCAAAGAAGTCTTTGAACCCCTTGAACTGCCAAAAACCCTTCTGGTAACGGTAACCACACTTCAATTTGGTAGTGGCCCCCAACATCCCTTCTGAACAACGCCGTTGAGATAGTTGGGGACAGCAGTTGTAATAGCTACCTAGCCGCATCTGCTTTGTTCAAGTCAGACCCAGGGCCCCTTCGCCTGGTTTGCGTAGTTTACTTCCGGTCAGTTCTTGGTTAGTTAGGAGGTAGTACAGGCCACCGTGTTTATTCCTAGTGGAATAAATATGTTTTCTCTCTAACCTCTGCATACTAATTTCTAAGGGTGACTGATTTTATCTTCTGTAGACATCAGCCTACCAGGGTAAAGCAGGAGACCGCATCTTTGACAAACCCATTACTGAACTTAGTGTAGGACTGTGGGCTCTCTTAACCGGGTGCAGGTACATCATAAACACACCCAGTCGACCGCCACCCATACTGTGCACTTGGTGTGCAGTAAGGTAGAGCCACAATCCACAAGGTGGTTAGTCAGCCAGTCCAGCCTTCACTTCGTCCACTGCGCTGAACTGTCGCCGGAGGGAGTGCTAGACTGGTTCTGGAGTTCTGCCCACCTTTGGACCCACACCCACCGTGATTGTCGGACGCTCAGAGTAAACACATCTCTTCAACTACTAAGTTTCGTGACGCCAGTTGGAATAAATGGGTACAGCTCTGGGTTAGCTCGGCTTCGGCTCTACACCTGGCTCGGGACCATCGTCGCCTGCTTCCCCCTAACAAGCCCGATACTTGTACCTACCTTTATGCCCTACACACAGAAGAATGGTACTTACTTAGTGGCAAGAAAGGAAGGGAGCTACAACCTACAAAGCCAACAGGAGCTGCAACCCAGCCCTAACTGCACTTAGCAGCATAACCCCCCCGGGAATGAGCTCAAGCTGGCCGCCAGCTGGAAAGGCCAGCTACCAGGTCCACCCCGCTCCCTCTTTCAGGTTCCGATCAACACAGCTGGGCAACCGCACCTGATTGTGCGACTTCTGCCAAGACCAGCACGTTCCGCTAGGGATTGCTAATCCCTGGATCCAGCGCCGCCGGACCAGCAGCCCTCCCTGGGCTCGCCGCAGCACCAGGTTGGGGCACCAGCTCCAGCAACCCCAGGCCACCTCCAGCAGAGGCAAGCCTGTGGCTGTGTGCCAACCTGTACGCAGGACAGCTGAGCCTGCATTTGACTTTGTGCTGAGTCGCCAGGTCACTCACCCGGTACTGTATACCGGCCGGGGCCTGGTCAGCCAGTGACATCAAACAGTGTTTATGACAGACACATCTAAAACTTGCCCGACCGTGACGTCGCCGTCAACCAACTGACATCATGCATCAGAATATTAGCACAAAATTGTGCTTATAAAAACTTTCATGAACAAAATAAAGCTTAGTTTATCAGTGCAAACATGCACATACATTATTTCATTGTACACTTTAAAATTTAACATAAATATTTCTTTGNACTTAGTTTATCAGTGCAAACATGCACATACATTATTTCATTGTACACTTTAAAATTTAACATAAATATTTCTTTGAAAATTCCTATTAAAGCATTAGTAACAATAATGCCAATAATAATAATAATTTACTATATAAAAACAAAAAACTGTAAACCATTTTATACATACAATGAAAACGTTTTTCAATGTTTAAGTTTCATAACTGAAACACTTGCAAATAATTCTAAACAGGGTTGGGTCGAACCAACTTCCTGAATTTTTTATTGAAGAGAAAATCACAAATACAGCAATTATCACAAATAAATTATAAGCTAAATAGATGGGACATTTAGAATTCAGAGAATTGACTGTAAATTGAGAAGAAAAACTACTCAGTATATCATGAGAGACAACAAGAAACAAGTTAACATTAAAATTTTTAATTTTAAAACCACTTTGACAATGGATAGTACATACTGAAAGTAACTGACAACCATGTGTTGTGATCTGGTTGCTGGTAGCTCGGTGTGAACCCCACACCCTTGCCACATTTACGACAGTAAGTATGCTGATCAACACACCGAGGCTGCAGCAACTCGGACACTTGCAGCAGGTGAGATATGGCTGAAGCCCTCATGTGAACAACCAATAAAGAGCCTAAAGAGCCTGATCTTATATGTACATATCCTCACTCTTACCACTTGCCCGGACCCTTTGATGAAGGGTATATAGAACAAGTTGACACTATGTTTGTATTTATGATCTCTTAATGATACTTGCAATGAGGGTAAATGATTAAATGGAAAATTATTTCCGACATACACCATTACAAAGCTGTGTGTGAAAAAAAGAAAGGNAATGAGGGTAAATGATTAAATGGAAAATTATTTCCGACATACACCATTACAAAGCTGTGTGTGAAAAAAAGAAAGGGAAAAAAAAAAAAAAAGGTTGAGCAACAAAGACAAGAGACATATAAAAAGACGCACAAAACTCTAGACGACCCAACAAAGAGAATTCAGATGAAGACGAGTATGTAAGCTCAAAACCTGATGATGCAATGATGACAGCACACACAGTTTTCTTGGCAAACCAGTGATGATGTTTCAGGAACTGGCATTTATTCCCGCCTTCAGGAAAACTCAAGACTAGAAAAAAATCACAGAGTTTATACGAAAATCGCCTCTCCTCAAAATGTCGCCAATGTAATTCAAGCACTTCCCTGATTCTCCACGCACCTAAGAGTAACCTTTAGTGGAGTGGAGATTTGGGAGACTCTTAACATCAAGGTCTTGAGAGCCGATGAGAGCGAAGTGAGGTATGGGGCAGTGCCGGAATGCAAGGGCGGGGGACATGGGAGATCACTGAGAAAACCAGCCAAATCGCAGCATCATCCGACACGATACCCACGTGCGAAAATACAGAAGCGACCCCGCCAGGAATTGAACTTGGTTTGCATAGGTGGGAGGCGAGTGGTCTGACCACTACACCACCACGGCTCTAGTTAACTCGTGGCCATAATAAACCGCCGGGACTCTCTGTTCACTTTATCTCCAAGGATATATATTCCATCACATTAAAACCCCAAAAAGTAGAAAGAATCGCTGGTGCAGAGGGCATTACTAGCCATGCTTTCACGAAGGCACCTTAGCTCCAGCTGCATCTGTACGGGCTACAACCTCTCTCTACAAAGTTGAAACACTAGGTCTTCATTTGTGTCTCAGAAAGCACTACTGATTACTGAAGCGTTTCTCCCAAAATCCTTTACGGTTCTGCATACACTCCATAAATGGAGAACAGAAGTTTGTAGACGTGTGGGATGCAAACACTGCGAGCACATACTCACTATGTTACAAGCATCGTACAATTGTGTTCATCTTCCAGAAGAAAAAGTGGGGCACAAGTAATTGAAGATCGGCACTGGTAGATGAACAAACAAATTTTTTTGTAACAATTTTNACAGGCTGTTAAACTACGAGGTACTCGTGATTTTCTTCTCCTATTTATAATGTAAAAAGCAAGATACGATGTGGGAATACTTCCATCTATTTAATTTCAAAGATTATAATTAGTAATCGTCCCCTTTTTTTTTTACCTCGCAAGTGGGCAAGACACAACTGATCACATTTAGCTAAATATTAAAAGTGGAAGGAGATGTGCTGCTAGGCCCCCAATATTATCCAAGGAGATAGAGGCACAGGTCTTCACAGGTTGAAACTTGTTGACAATTATACACAGTTATACAGAGCTCGCGGACAAATAAAACTGTTAGTATATGTTCGTAAATTGGTTATTTTAAATGAGAAAACTGTATTTTGTTTCTGGCTGGTTGTAGTTCGGGATCTGGGCAACAGATGGTGTGGAAGGGCGTGTTGTAACAGATGGCGTGGTAGGACTTGTGAGCTATCTCAACAGGTAGCAGCACTTTCGCCTGCCTCTTGATTCCGTCTTTGTGAAAGTTCACTTTTCTCCTTTTATTGGCACAAAACGACAAGAGTTTTAAAATATATTCCGTCAAATTATTTGAAAAAATTATTTAACTGTACCCTCCGATATTTCCGTAGGCTCTTGGAATTAATATCAAGCATGTATGGAAGGTATGGAGAGTGGGAGTACGACATAAAATGAACTTCCAATGTTTGAAGTTGCATTTCATTTGAATACGGACCGCTTTAATGTAATTTCATTTTGAACACACATAAATTACTACTTTAGCACGAAGTTTAGTTCGTAACTCTAACAGCTGGTTTGTGAACACGTAAAATAAAACGTATTAATTCATCTAGGAACTCTTTCTTATCTGCATATTTTCTGCTTGTTTGATGTTCGTCGGCAGTGCAGTCAGAATAGCCAACTTAATAATAATTTTCATTCGTTCATGCATCAGCTGATACAGGATTTTGTAAATGGCACTTTGTTACGTATACGTCAAGTTGCCACTCGCTGACTGTCAAAATCTCGCTAACTTATATGAGACAGACCTTAAGAAGACGCAAAAAAAAGGGTCTGTGTAAACCGTACAAGCCTGTGAGGAAAGGTACAGAGAGCTTTTTATGTTGCTGCCACCACCACAAACACAACACAACCACCATTACTACCACCACAAACACAACCATCATTGCTACCACAAATACGACAACCACCATTACCAACACAAACACAACCCCAGATACAACCACCACCACAATCACAAATACCGCTACCACTGCAAACACAAATTCCACTGCAAACACAAATTCCACTGCAGATACCACCACCAAAACAACCACAAATAGAACCACCATACCACAAACATGACCACAATTACCACCACCACAAACACAACCAATATTACCTTCCCCACAAACAAAACCACAATTTAAAACACGTGCACACATTCAAACATGCATTAACACAAATGCAAAGAAAAGAAAGGTTAAAGTTAAAATAAAAGACAATTGTTTGCCACTCCAGTAGTACCCGACAATCTCAACAAGCAGTGGTGCGGAAGAACCATAGCAATACAAACTGTGTGTCAAATCTCAGGTAAAAGCAAATGTGGTATAATTAAGAACAAACTTGCTGTAGAAATATCACACCTACATGCTGTAACATGTAATTTAATCTTTGACATAACTTCTGGAAAAAAAAAAAAAAGACCCAAAAAATTTATTGCAGAATCTATTTTTTGGAAAACAAGAGTTTCCAAAAGAATCTCATCTACACTACGTAATTCTAATATGTATCCCTGCTTGTTGCCAAATGTAACATACTTGCTAAATCATGATGTTGGGTTCTCGTGCAAGGCCACTTGCTAATCATTTACCTACAGTAACACTCTGAGCCAGTCCCTCACTAACACTCGGTGCACTCTTGACTATCACTTCTTCGACAATTTATAATAATATCCACTTTCCATCTCATCTTGTTTAATGCTTAAGTTTCAGGAGGATTGCAGTCCATTAAAGTACAGTGAACCTATACAAAAACACCTAGGGATAAATGTATTTAAGGTTAAGTAAGTGTTTTACAATGCATAAACTTCACTACAAATTTGAAATTCCTGAAAACTATTTTTGGGCATGTCACATCTTAAACAAACTTATTATAATTTTAGAAAAAGCATTGCCAATTCGTATTTTACAGTACATACTGTTTATGCAGTAATTTATCTGCATTGAAAACGCCAACATAACTGATGTGGCATTGCCAATTCATATTTTATTCAACTCTATCACGGAAACGGTATACATCACAGTCGTGATGCAGTAATTATATTCAAATTCAAAAACATAACACAGGTGGAGAAGCACAGACAGCACATTTTCCGCAAATGGAAAAATAATTTTGTTGCTGCACACGACAAAGAGACCAAACGTTGTTGGCACGCCAACCGCGCCCAAATACTTCGCATACTTTGACACATGCCAATTTGTGCGACTAACTGAGGTTGTTTTGCTATCTCAAGTCACATTAATTAATATGTGCAAAACAGACATGGTGTGACATTTTTCTAACTTTGCAACATCCGATAATATGTTCAAAAATGTATAAAAGGGCAGAAATTCAAGTACTTGCTGTGTAGTACTTATCAACAAGCGCACACACGTGTGCACACACACACATAGAAGGATGACACATTTTCCATGCGATTTTGCTGGCTAAGCTGGTTTCATCAGGCGACGAGTTGTAGGACGTCCTGTGTGTGTGTGTGTGTGTGTGTGTGTGTGTGTGTGTGTGCGCGTGCGCCGAGAGTACTTGTATTCCTGTCCTTTTATATATTTTTTGGTAGCCTAGCACGGCCTACTTGCAAAACTTAACTATAACATGTTCAGTTGAGGTGGGGAGATAAAATTTGAATTTATGACGGGACAGAATCATGGCACAATGCATTTATTACTGTGAATATTTTCATGATATGCCTGTAGTCATAATGTAACAAATTGTTAGTGCTACAACATCCCATGGTATTGCATAGGCTTTTGCTAGGACCTAAACAAGTGCGCATTATAAAAAAAAATGTTCTTTAACATGAAATTTGTTACACTGGTGGTTTAATGCTCCTATATACAAAGCACAATATTACTCCGAAAATTGAAATGCAAATAAATTGAATTATTTTATTGCACCATTTGAGTTGCTGTCTTTGAATACAATCATATAACATTGCTACCATATTGGCTATCAAGCTACAACAACACTTCGCAGATATGGGTACTTTAAAACATTAAATGCTCTTGACTAATTGGACAGAAAGTAGAGGAGATTATGCACCCTTTACTTTGCCTGCCTGATGTAATTCACAAGTTACAAACGTTTCATTTCAGAACATCAAGTGAAAACCATCAACTTTGAACTGTGAAGTACACGAATAAAGATGAACACTATCCACAGATGACAAAGTAAAGAATTTGATAATGTCCATTTACGTCAATAGTTCTGTCGCAGTACGATGGTCTTCCACCTCCGTGATTCCGAGCACAAATTAAGAAACTGCAGGCGATACTGGAAATCAAAAGGAAATACATTTTTTCCTCACGTTGCGCTAATTTCCTGATGATCACAACTGTGTTGATGGTGCGGGTTTACCCGAAAGGCCAATTTGGATGCCCCACATACACTGAGATGAGTGCTTCTGTGTTAGTTCACCACTGCCTTTTGACCTAAAATAACGAGGAAGGAAATAGCCAGCCCAGTACCACAGAAGGAAACTATCCATACTTCTTAACTGAATGGGTATTGAACCCTGAAACTGTGATCCACCAACTGAATATCCTGATTGTTGGACCAAATAGATACACTTATGTTCTCTCCTATGTCAACAGTGACACTTTTCCCACCCATATTGTTCTTTTCATGTATTGATCTAGTTACCCTGCAACTAATAATTTAGGCCGCGGTCACGCGGGACACAGAACTATATCACTTCAAACACGTTCAGCATCGCAAGCGGTTACACTGGCTCCGAATTTGTTCCGATCGCAGTCACTTCTTGTTCAAAGTAAACAGGTTGGGTAAGTACATCGGAAAGACTTTTCTTCTGTGTTGCGCTATCACTGGCTGCAAAGAAGTAAACAGAATGTATGATCGAAATGGCTGGATTTGACAGGAATTTCTGCATTTGTTGAAATAAATAGTAAACCAGGTCAAAAAACAGTATTTGCTATGCTGTTACCATAAAAAATGTATGCTTTGTTAACATTAATAAAATATAAAATACTCAGCCTTGACGAGTGTTGGAAGCGATTATAAGTTAATCATGGAAGCTTATTTTCGAGGTTAGGATTTCCTTTTGTTTGAATTCAGTTATTTATGTGTGTAACCATTGAAACTAGTTTCATTCGCAAACATGTTCAAACATGGCTACCAAACAAATTTACAACAAACACGTTTAAGACCACTCGCGTGACCGTGGCCTCGGCTGCAGAAGCCTGCTTTTGTTACTCTCTTCTCTCACAAGCACACCAACCTGACCAGAAATACGAGACCGTAATTTTAACTTGATTTCATTCCAATCATACTTAGTCGAGTACCAAATAAGAGAGGGTTGCTCGGACGAGGAGGGGACCAGAATGAGAGTAAATAGGCATCAAAATAAAACTGCTGTTTATTCACCGAGATGGGGTGCTGTATTGTATACCGTGATGTACCCAACGACACACACTTAAATTCTTAATTTCAAATAAATTTTTTGCAATAACTACTTTTTAAAATTGTTATAATGTGTTTCCAATACTTATTTACATCTTAATTTCTGGTTTATAGACGTTCTATCTTTCATGCAATCGGTAATTTAGGTTTAGACTGCTCCAAAACAAATTTTAAAAGATAATAACAAATGTCGGGGACAGGATTTAGCCACTGATTGCTTGAGACAAGTAGCTAAAATGAAGTGCGCTGCGTTACTTAATGGACTTGGTGAAAAAGGAAATGCTAGCAGATGTCGCCCGCCAAGACCACTGCAGTGAACGTTTGCGTGCGAAGGACCAACGCCTAGCGTTTCGACCCACCCTTGCCCGTGTGCTGATTAAGAGAATACCACTAGAACTGGATCACTTCCCAGGGCAAACTTACATAGTTCTGTGCGTCGTGTGGCTTCGCCTTGGAGAAGGGTAATAACGCGCTGATCAACTGAGAAAATGATGATGATGATGTGGGCTCCGCCTTGACCAGACATTCAACATGCTTCACTGACACAGCTCTCAGAGTATCTCACGCACAAAACATGCACATAAATGTATCCAGAGCTTCAACACATTCCATTTAATAATAACAACAATGAGAATAATTACTTATTNATAACGCGCTGATCAACTGAGAAAATGATGATGATGATGTGGGCTCCGCCTTGACCAGACATTCAACATGCTTCACTGACACAGCTCTCAGAGTATCTCACGCACAAAACATGCACATAAATGTATCCAGAGCTTCAACACATTCCATTTAATAATAACAACAATGAGAATAATTACTTATTNCATTCAACATGCTTCACTGACACAGCTCTCAGAGTATCTCACGCACAAAACATGCACATAAATGTATCCAGAGCTTCAACACATTCCATTTAATAATAACAACAATGAGAATAATTACTTATTTTAGCACTGAAGTGCACAACAGCAGCAGCACTAACACTAATGTTGACTAGATTCCACATTGGCAGATAATATTACTACCCAGATCCAGCAGATACACAGAACATACTAAAATAATAAAGCATAAAGGTACACAGTTCACACTGATTATTAAATTGTTTTAATAGTTCTGAATATTCTAGTCTCTCAAAAATCATANTTACTACCCAGATCCAGCAGATAATATTACTACCCAGATCCAGCAGATAATATTACTACCCAGATCCAGCAGATACACAGAACATACTAAAATAATAAAGGNATATTACTACCCAGATCCAGCAGATACACAGAACATACTAAAATAATAAAGCATAAAGGTACACAGTTCACACTGATTATTAAATTGTTTTAATAGTTCTGAATATTCTAGTCTCTCAAAAATCATAGGAAAAATATTCAAAGTAACCCAAAATACCAAAATACCTTTCTCAAGAACGATTCTAAATAGGAACATAATATATATTAATAATTTTGATAATAATGCATATTTCATATCTATGATACCAGATTCGTTGTGTTTGGGATGGCAAAATTCTCTCCACAAAGAATGATCACCGTCTGATAAGCGAAACATACCTTCCACAGCCATTTGAAAGACATATTTTGCTAGGTAAAATTTTTAAACATATTTTCTTTTGCANAGTTTGTATCGGCAATATCGGAAAAGGCTCAAAAACCATATCGGCTCACCTCTAATTTCATGTGCAGTAATTCAAGCAGCTATAACTCGCTAACATTTCTTATGTAGTCTGTTTGCTCAACATTTTGCTTCAATAAAAATTGTTTTTGTGTTCTGGAACCAAATTGCATTTTCGTCCTCTTTATATGTGTCAAAATTTTTTTAAAAAACTAACTCAATAACATTTGAAGAATATAGTAGATTTACTAAATCTTAAAATTAGATTTTCGGAAGTTCAAATTAATGAACTTATCATAGACTTAACTTCCTTGTATTCATGCTGAATCTCATCACAATTTCATATTTGTAGGTACAATGTGTAACACATACATATAAGCTAAAAACCTGCNTTGTATTCATGCTGAATCTCATCACAATTTCATATTTGTAGGTACAATGTGTAACACATACATATAAGCTAAAAACCCGCTTAAAGCAAATGTACCTATCAGTCACTTGAGATGTGCAGCTTTCGTATTTCGTAGGTGGGTAGGGCTTAAAGTCGTGCCAACAGCGAGGTCATTAGAAACAAAGCAAGTTGCTCAGAGAAGTGGGAACGAGGAAGGATTAGCCATGGTCTGTAGTAAGGAACAACTCCAGCATTCATCTGGAGAGATCTCGGGAAGCATCGAAAACCCAAAATTAACACGGCCAAACCAGGAATCTAACCCAGGCCCTCCTGAATGTGAGTCTGAAAGTTTACCACTGTGCCACCTTACTCAGTTGCAGCTTCAGTGATAACAGACGAGATACAGGGCGCTGGCAGAGCATACCTCCTCCTTCTTGCCAGGGTCCTTGACGCTTTCGACAGCCACGCGTATGTTTCCACCCTCGCGATTGGCCGAAGTCACCTTGGTGCCGAGCTTGAAGTGCATGCCCTGCTTCGTCAGCACCCGCTGGAAGGTCTTCGACACCTCCTGGTCGATGCCCAGGCCCCCGATGGAGGTCATGAACTCGACGGCAGTCACCTCCGACCCCAGCCGGCTCCACACCGACCCCTACATCATGCGTCGTACTTTATAGACCAACACTCTACAATTGCAAGGAGCAATGTGGAACAAGCACGCGCACACATCTAAGGAGAGAATACAGAAAGCATGAATGAGATATGGTTATGTGCAGAGAATGGGGAAGGGAATGCTATACGAGAGAATGGCGGAGCTGAGGTATGAAGAAAAGAGGCTACATGGATGACCAAAGGAGACGAGAGGAACATATAGGAAAAAGGGCACAAGGGAGGGGAAGAGTGGAGCACCATAAATTAGTAGTAATGTTAGTTTTACATATTGACAATTTTCCAAAAATATTACTTCTAGTGATCCACATTAGTGCACGTTAGCACATGACATAAAACATTTTTTATACAATATTTTTCAGCTTCAATGTTTTCGCCATTTAGGATCATGCCAAACAAATGCAGTTGTATCATTCCTGCTAACAACATTTAAGGTGAAAATTTTTCTAACTTGTCTTTATTGGTGCATTTTACAATAGGAGATTACTTGGTAGTTTGGTATTTACTGAAATGTTCCAACTTAGTTCTGCTGTACTTCTGTTGTTAACGTGTGTAAGCATTACTTTCATTAGATCCAATCTTGTATTTAGTATCAGTATTTTCCAGTTAAATCATATATTTCTTTGATATTGCAGGATTTCACCAAGTTGTCAGTGACATCATTATTTTCATATTCTTGGTGTAAGATTAAATTTTGTTACAGAAGATATAAGATTGCTTTTAAGTGTATCACTAAAATTAATGCCACCTGAATTTAACTTATTTTTTATTTGATACACATATGGGTAAGACATAGCATTTGTGTGCATATAGATGCAGATAGTTTATTTACCTATGAAGATCCTTCACGATATCATGTGTTCTTTCATTACAGACTGCTAGGATGCTGGGAGGAGGTAGATGGAAGGTTAACCAACACCTTAATTGAGAAATGAAAGATGATGGAGTTGATGCAATTGCAACAGAGAAAGTAACTGGTAAGAATTAAATTGGTATATTTGCCTAATCAGACAAAACATTTCTCAAACATGTTGGAGAATTCTTGTAAAAACGTTAAAAGTAATCCCAAGTAAAACATTATCTGTAAAATCATTGTTTATGCGTGTGTGTATCTCGGTAATTCAATGCTCTAGGAATACAAACAACATTCTTTCAGGAAAGATTAAAATACAATTAGCTGAAGCCCCCTTTTTTTACCTTTACCTCATTAAATAAATTAAAGAGAAAAATTATACAGTATGAAAATGGTTAAAAATAGAATTTTTAGAACTTTCGTGAGCAATTTCCTCAGGGGAAAGGAGAAAAGCACAAAGTGACGCATGTAGTTTAATCCATTGTCTTGCATTACATGTAACATCACACTGTTACAAATCTAATTTGCAAGAAATTCCGCTTCCCACAAATGGACATTGCAGTCTTGGGAGGGCCCATCAGACTGCTTGCTACCTTATGGCAAGACGTGACCTTGAGGCATTAACACTTTTAGCTTGGAATTGCCCTTAAGGCTCAGTTTCACCCCTCCAGCAGAAATTCTTTGTTTTCGCGTCATACGTTCGGATTCACAGTAATTAGTGACAATAAAAGATTTAAAAAATTTACATTTTATAAGTTGTTTAATATTTTTGTGTGTAATTTTAATTGTGTGTCATCTGCAGTTCTAAAAACGTAGGAGCATATTTATATTTTATCAATAAGTTTCTACCTTTTTCACGCAGGAAATAACAGACAGTGAAAACTAGATACAAAAGTATGCAACAACTAGTAAACTGCAAATTTTCTATAATCGAACATTTCCAGTAATACCTCAAACTGAAATTATGTCACACAAACAAAGAATTTGTGCATAACAGGTGAAGCACTGCCTTGAGTTAACAGAAGAACCACTGTTTCTTTACTCTCTTGCCGAGACTCACCAGCTCCAAGCCGATCACTCCTGCTCCAATAACCACCATCTTCTTGGGCACGGACTTCAGAGACAGCGCTCCAGTCGAGGACACCACAGTTTCCTCGTCGACCTGAGACCCATGTCACATTGCAGGTTCACAGCAATAGCTTTGAGCACGACACTGCATCAAGACATTCAGCGAAATATTTTACAACATGTAAGATGGTAGTCGAAGGATTTTTTTTTTAACTTTTCACACCACTGCAGCAACTGCGGAGCACATAATAACTGTGAGTGCTACATGGCACCTCTAAGGAAATGACATTGAAAATACAGAGGAAGAGTAAGGAGCAGAAGGAAAAGTGGAAAAGCAAGAAGAGGAGAAAGTGGTGTACGTGAAGAGGAAGCGGACGATGTGGAATGGGACAAAGATGAGGAAGAAGACAAAGAGGATCTCTCTCCAAATAATTTTGGGATCTCACACTGGAAATTTCCTGCATCATACATACAGTCAACTCTCGTTTCTAAGACCCCTGGAATAGCGACCCTCTTGAAAAACAACCCTTTATATTTGGGGATGAAAAATTTTTTATTTGTAAGCCTTTTCCAATAATTACCCCTTAAAATAACCTCCCCTTTTCCTGTGTAGCATTAAAAGTCTTAGAATCGAGAGTTTACTTTAGATGTCTTCTTAAGACAATGCACCTCTGTTCCTGAAAACTGCCCTTTTATAACAAACAAAAATGTAATTGTTACCAGTTCCCATTATAGAAATGTTAAGCAAGTGGTTAACTCTACAGCGCTCTCCAAAATACCTGCAGTTTGTGTTATTACGGTACTCATATTCACTTCTGGGGTGCAATTATTACTGTGCCTATTAAAAACTCACTTCGATGCCTGGAAAAGGTGTGACTTCTGAGCCAGTGGCTATCAGTATATTTTTTGCCTTGACGACTTCACTCGATCCATCTTCCCTCGTCGCAGTCACCTCATTCGGTCCGGTGATCTTCCCGTGACCTTTCACAAGTGTCACCTGACAAACAAAAATCATCATTGTCCCCTATGAATACCACGTTACCATACTAATAAGTTTTAGTTATATTAGTTACTGTAAAAATAATTTGTTAAATGCTAGCACTGAAATTAAGTCATTTTATTCTACTATATTTAATAATTTCCACAAGATCTTTTAAGGTGTTTCAACACTTTGTATACATCCTTGTTTTTAAATAAGTAGTCCTAAAAATAAATTTGACACATACAGAAAAACCCTTTCTCTAAACACACTAATTTATTACTTTTCTTCATTTTACACCTTTTTTATGAGGTCTCGTTTATTAATTTTGTCAGCATAATTTCCCTCTTTTTTACAATTTTCTGCATTTTGCAACAAAAACCATGACTATCACTTTCTGCTAGTAGCAAAAGCATTTACTGCAATATTTTTTGTAAAAATATATGATGAGCCTTAGTTTTTACGGAGTACAAATTGGAATAAAACATCTTAAATTCCAGTAAGTACGGTACGTGCTATGAGATGTGCAACATTTAGTTATGAAGTGGTGTTCGTGAAAATTATCAGGCGAGCAGTTGAACATTGCAGTCTTTAAAATGTTCTACGTATGCACCTTCTTTAACTCGTAAATAGATCACCAAAACATGTGCTCTTTATAGTAATACCTTTTCTAACAACTCGTATAAAACTGTATCCATTTTTACCGCTTTCTTGTTCACCTCTCATAGACCATAGGTAATTGGCTGGTTAATTGCGATAAAGGCTGATCAGTAAAGCAAGCACTTTCGAAATCAGCCTATGAAAAAAAATCACGGCCCGTAACTGAATCTTTGATACGGTACCCACTGGGGTGTGAGCTACCAGTTAAGTTGGCAGCAAATTGAAAAGAATATTTCTAAGACTTGGCATTGTTTCGAGAGTGTAATAAGTAAATTTAGTTATGTTCTTAAAAATTCCATGGATTTCACTTGGAGTTGAGTTGAGAGATTTAGGCTGCTCTTAACGAGGTCTTGAGAGCCAATGAGGGTGAAATGACATGAGAACGGAGCAGTGCCGGAATACAAGGGCGAGGGAAACCCCGCCGACCAGCAGCATCATCTGGTACGATTCCCACTTGTGAAAATTTGGGAGTGACCCAGCTGGGGATTGAACCCGGTTTGCCTTGGTGGGAGGCAAGCAGGCTAACCGCTCTGCCACAGCGGTAAAAGTCAATCCCAAGCAGGCCTTTCAAAAGTGCTCAATTACCCTTCAACAACATGGTTTAGTTGAAGTGATTGGTACCAACAGAAAGTACATATTGAGAATTTTCACCTCTGTGTGTTTCCCGTTGGTGTTGCAGGATTACAAAAGTTTGCTGCTTGAGTCCAAGCCCAGTAACAACACAAAAAACAGCTTTGCCAACTTCTGTACCTCAAGTGGCTCAAAGAGAGATAAGATACGCATGCATACAAACACAGCTGGTACGACCACGTCTCAAAATTCCGAATTACAGAAGAATCCTCCGCAGATAACGATATCACCTTCCAGACACTCCCAAGATCAGTAATACAGTAGAACTTTATTATAACATTACTCAGGGGCCCCAAAAAATATTAGCCTTATGTAAGGGAAAACTTTGTAACAGGATAATTCTGTACTGAAAAAAAAAAAATGTTTGTGGACCAAGAAAAGGCAGTTTGTTAAGCATGAAAATGCTATAAGAGGGGGTTTTATAACAGGGTTCCACTGTGCACTGTTGCGCCTCCATTCAAGAAGCTTCCTCGAAAATCCAAATGGACACCACTGGAATCAACTTTGGGACCATGTTAGGGAGACACCCAGGGTCTGAAACAATTAACTACACCAGCGTCAGACTCAGCTTAGTTGAAGTGTCTACGTGGAATCTGGGTTTCCAAAAGGTACTGCCAATTACTTGGAATTCAACATCTTTGTAAAGTCATTCCACGAAATTACGTCAAGGTATGGTTGTTGCTGAGAGTGTGAGAAATACAAACAATTGCCAGCAAAAAAATGTTTGAAAACATTCACATCAAAAGTATACTGTGCAACTGTACTTTGCTTTCGTGTAGTAACAAAAATAACAATCTTACCTTGTTTTGTTTGAATAAATGAACAATTCCACCGGTGAGCGCCTTCACAGCTGCTGATTTGGCAGACATCATCGTATCTAAGTTAAGCTTGACAGACGAAACTGGAAAAACAACGACCACACAACTAACAATACAGGCCGTTCACAGTAAACCAAGCACTTTCAAAGCACTGCTTAGTATCTACTTGTAGGCACATTCTTCNTAACAATACAGGCCGTTCACAGTAAACCAAGCACTTTCAAAGCACTGCTTAGTATCTACTTGTAGGCACATTCTTCTACTATAGGTAGAATTAACACTGCCATTTGCCCGATTACTGTATACATGTGTTCGTCAAGTGAGAGTATGAAATTANCTCCAGCAGAAATTCTTTGTTTTCGCGTCATACGTTCGGATTCACAGTAATTAGTGACAATAAAAGATTTAAAAAAATTTACATTTTATAAGTTGTTTAATATTTTTGTGTGTAATTTTAATTGTGTGTCATCTGCAGTTCTAAAAATGTACGAGCATATTTATATTTTATCAATAAGTTTCTACCTTTTTCACGCAGGAAATAACAGACAGTGAAAACTAGATACAAAAGTATGCAACAACTAGTAAACTGCAAATTTTCTATAATCAAACATTTCCAGTAATACCTCAAACTGAAATTATGTCACACAAACAAAGAATTTGTGCATAACAGGTGAAGCACTGCCTTGAGTTAACAGAAGAACCACTGTTTCTTTTNCTTGAGTTAACAGAAGAACCACTGTTTCTTTACTCTCTTGCCGAGACTCACCAGCTCCAAGCCGATCACTCCTGCTCCAATAACCACCATCTTCTTGGGCACGGACTTCAGAGACAGCGCTCCAGTCGAGGACACCACAGTTTCCTCGTCGACCTGAGACCCATGTCACATTGCAGGTTCACAGCAATAGCTTTGAGCACGACACTGCATCAAGACATTCAGCGAAATATTTTACAACATGTAAGATGGTAGTCGAAGGATTTTTTTTTTAACTTTTCACACCACTGCAGCAACTGCGGAGCACATAATAACTGTGAGTGCTACATGGCACCTCTAAGGAAATGACATTGAAAATACAGAGGAAGAGTAAGGAGCAGAAGGAAAAGTGGAAAAGCAAGAAGAGGAGAAAGTGGTGTACGTGAAGAGGAAGCGGACAATGTGGAATGAGACAAAGATGAGGAAGAAGACAAAGAGGATCTCTCTCCAAATCATTTTGGGATCTCACACTGGAAATTTCCTGCATCATACATACAGTCAACTCTCGTTTCTAAGACCCCTGGAATAGCGACCCTCTTGAAAAACAACCCTTTTTATTTGGGGATGAAAAATTTTTATTTGTAAGCCTTTTATAATAATTACCCCTTAAAATAACCTCCCCTTTTCCTGTGTAGCATTAAAAGTCTTAGAATCGAGAGTTTACTTTAGTATGTCTTCTTAAGACAATGCACCTCTGTTCCTGAAAACTGCCCTTTTATAACAAACAAAAATGTAATTGTTACCANGATGTCTTCTTAAGACAATGCACCTCTGTTCCTGAAAACTGCCCTTTTATAACAAACAAAAATGTAATTGTTACCAGTTCCCATTATAGAAATGTTAAGCAAGTGGTTAACTCTACAGCGCTCTCCAAAATACCTGCAGTTTGTGTTATTACGGTACTCATATTCACTTCTGGGGTGCAATTATTACTGTGCCTATTAAAAACTCACTTCGATNAGTTTGTGTTATTACGGTACTCATATTCACTTCTGGGGTGCAATTATTACTGTGCCTATTAAAAACTCACTTCGATTCCTGGAAAAGGTGTGACTTCTGAGCCAGTGGCTATCAGTATATTTTTTGCCTTGACGACTTCACTCGATCCATCTTCCCTCATCGCAGTCACCTCATTCGGTCCGGTGATCTTCCCGTGACCTTTCACAAGTGTCACCTGACAAACAAAAATCATCATTGTCCCCTATGAATACCACGTTACCATACTAATAAGTTTTAGTTATATTAGTTACTGTAAAAATAATTTGTTAAATGCTAGCACTGAAATTAAGTCATTTTATTCTACTATATTTAATAATTTCCACAAGATCTTTTAAGGTGTTTCAACACTTTGTATACATCCTTGTTTTTAAATAAGTAGTCCTAAAAATAAATTTGACACATACAGAAAAACCCTTTCTCTAAACACACTAATTTATTACTTTTCTTCATTTTACACCTTTTTTATGAGGTCTCGTTTATTAATTTTGTCAGCATAATTTCCCTCTTTTTTACAATTTTCTGCATTTTGCAACAAAAACCATGACTATCACTTTCTGCTAGTAGCAAAAGCATTTACTGCAATATTTTTTGTAAAAATATATGATGAGCCTTAGTTTTTACGGAGTACAAATTGGAATAAAACATCTTAAATTCCAGTAAGTACGGTACGTGCTATGAGATGTGCAACATTTAGATATGAAGTGGTGTTCGTGAAAATTATCAGGCGAGCAGTTGAACTTTGCAGTCTTTAAAATGTTCTACGTATGCACCTTCTTTAAGTCGTAAATAGATCACCAAAACATGTGCTCTTTATAGTAATACCTTTTCTAACAACTCGTATAAAACTGTATCCATTTTTACAGCTCTCTTGTTCACCTCTCATAGACAATAGCTAATTGGCTGGTTAATTGTGATAAAGGCTGATCAGTAAAGCAAGCACTTTCGAAATCAGCCTATGAAAAAAAATCACTGCCCATAACTGAATCTATGATATGGTACACACTGGGGTGTGAGCTACCTGTTAAGTTGGCAGCAAATTGAAAAGAATAGTTCTAAGACTTGGCATTGTTTCGAGAGTGTAATAAGTAAATTTAGTTATGTTCTTAAAAATTCCATGGATTTCACTTGGAATTGAGTTGAGAGATTTAGACTGCTCTTAACAACANAGCACTTTCGAAATCAGCCTATGAAAAAAAATCACGGCCCGTAACTGAATCTTTGATACGGTACCCACTGGGGTGTGAGCTACCAGTTAAGTTGGCAGCAAATTGAAAAGAATATTTCTAAGACTTGGCATTGTTTCGAGAGTGTAATAAGTAAATTTAGTTATGTTCTTAAAAATTCCATGGATTTCACTTGGAGTTGAGTTGAGAGATTTAGGCTGCTCTTAACGAGGTCTTGAGAGCCAATGAGGGTGAAATGACATGAGAACGGAGCAGTGCCGGAATACAAGGGCGAGGGAAACCCCGCCGACCAGCAGCATCATCTGGTACGATTCCCACTTGTGAAAATTTGGGAGTGACCCAGCTGGGGATTGAACCCGGTTTGCCTTGGTGGGAGGCAAGCAGGCTAACCGCTCTGCCACAGCGGTAAAAGTCAATCCCAAGCAGGCCTTTCAAAAGTGCTCAATTACCCTTCAACAACATGGTTTAGTTGAAGTGATTGGTACCAACAGAAAGTACATATTGAGAATTTTCACCTCTGTGTGTTTCCCGTTGGTGTTGCAGGATTACAAAAGTTTGCTGCTTGAGTCCAAGCCCAGTAACAACACAAAAAACAGCTTTGCCAACTTCTGTACCTCAAGTGGCTCAAAGAGAGAGATAAGATACGCATGCACACAAACACAGCTGGTACGACCACGTCTCAAAATTCCGAATTACAGAAGAATCCTCCGCAGATAACGATATCACCTTNACAAACACAGCTGGTACGACCACGTCTCAAAATTCCGAATTACAGAAGAATCCTCCGCAGATAACGATATCACCTTCCAGACACTCCCAAGATCAGTAATACAGTAGAACTTTATTATAACATTACTCAGGGGCCCCAAAAAATATTAGCCTTATGTAAGGGAAAACTTTGTAACAGGATAATTCTGTACTGAAAAAAAAAAANCAGGGGCCCCAAAAAATATTAGCCTTATGTAAGGGAAAACTTTGTAACAGGATAATTCTGTACTGAAAAAAAAAAATGTTTGTGGACCAAGAAAAGGCAGTTTGTTAAGCATGAAAATGCTATAAGAGGGGGTTTTATAACAGGGTTCCACTGTGCACTGTTGCGCCTCCATTCAAGAAGCTTCCTCGAAAATCCAAATGGACACCACTGGAATCAACTTTGGGACCATGTTAGGGAGACACCCAGGGTCTGAAACAATTAACTACACCAGCGTCAGACTCAGCTTAGTTGAAGTGTCTACGTGGAATCTGGGTTTCCAAAAGGTACTGCCAATTACTTGGAATTCAACATCTTTGTAAAGTCATTCCACGAAATTACGTCAAGGTATGGTTGTTGCTGAGAGTGTGAGAAATACAAACAATTGCCAGCAAAAAAATGTTTGAAAACATTCACATCAAAAGTATACTGTGCAACTGTACTTTGCTTTCGTGTAGTAACAAAAATAACAATCTTACCTTGTTTTGTTTGAATAAATGAACAATTCCACCGGTGAGCGCCTTCACAGCTGCTGATTTGGCAGACATCATCGTATCTAAGTTAAGCTTGACAGACGAAACTGGAAAAACAACGACCACACAACTAACAATACAGGCCGTTCACAGTAAACCAAGCACTTTCAAAGCACTGCTTAGTATCTACTTGTAGGCACATTCTTCTACTATAGGTAGAATTAACACTGCCATTTGCCCGATTACTGTATACATGTGTTCGTCAAGTGAGAGTATGAAATTATAAGAAAAGTAAATGTTTTCAAAATTTGACCATTTATCACTAATAAGCATTAAAAAACAGAAATAAAAAAATATTATTTCAGTATTATTTTTACCTAAAAAATTTAATCTACTTTAAGACATGGAACTATTTACTTTCCTTCCATTGTTACCAACTTTACTGGGCACATGCTAGTCTGTTTGCCTGTTAAAATATATTCTGGCAGGGGAAACAACACTTTTCAAAGGTTCATTTCAAAAGTGCTCAAATAACCATAAACAGCCTATGTCACTTCTTTTTGGGCAAAGTGAATTTCATTGTCCATAACTCTCAAGTAATCTTATTTACATAAATTTATAAACAAGAGAACGTCATCAAACATAGGCCTATTACTTTGCTTTCAACCTACCCTACTATTACTCCAGATTGCCAACTTTACCAACATTTACTTTTCATTCAGATGTTGCTATTTTGAAAGCCAACAGAAGTTTGTAGTGTTGCAAGCCTCAAGTCGAACTGGGGACACCTGACAACAGTGGAGTACGACTGGTTTGTCGCGTCTGAATGTAACTCGCGGACGGAGAAACTGCAGAAACCCAACAGGCGATAGTTGTGCAAGAAGTATTCTCCCAAATGGAGAGAGGGCAGTCGAGTGCAATGTGCACTTCTTGCTTTAATGATGGAAAACTGCTGCACCCATAAGTTTGAACAAATAATCAGAAGTGCATCAAAGCACACAAAGACAGAGGAAAATGTTTAATTACAAGATGAATTGCAAACCATGCAAGGNTAGAACAAATAATCACTATAAACAACTAGGTAATTAATCAGAAGTGCATCAAAGCACACAAAGACAGAGGAAAATGTTTAATTACAAGATGAATTGCAAACCATGCAAGGACACCTAGCTAACTAATCAGTGGAGAGGCTGTTGTGCAGTGTCGCAGTGCATTACTGAAGCGTTGGCACCTAATCAGCACAGCAGTTGCGTACACCAATGAGTGACACTGCACATGTCTGTATGGAATATATGCAACATTACAATTTGGAATTTGGTGGCTGCCTGTGAACACAAGTGGCAAGTGGGTCAGTACCACGATCGCAGGACAGTTGTTGTTCGAGCTGACAAATCATAACACTTGTGTCGCCCAATGCTGTCTACTTTTTGTTTTACTATGTTTTCCTACAATGCTGAGAGTTTATAGCTACTAATTATAGTAAACTAAAAATAGGTAGAGGGGAGGAAGAGAAGTGTCAAGGTGGAGGGGAAGAGAGTTAGACAGGGGGGGATAGGATATGGTGAGGGGAAGAATGAGAAGGGANAAGGTTCTTGTTGAACAAGTAGAACAACGGAAGAGACATTTCAGGCCAGATATTCACAACGATATCTACGATATCAATTACAGACTGAATACTAAGCTGGTAGCATATCCTACGAGAAAATAAGGCAATGTTGTAACTTCCAACCAACAGATAGCAGGAACATGTTTTATAAATCTAAAAGTTAAAATATTAACATGTTATGTAATAAACTCTCAGTAAATTTTCCTTTCTTTGTGATAGTTTTTTTTTTGTAGAACAACGGCCAGAATACAATTACAAAAAGAAACCCTGCAGTGTGTGAGATGTATTTGCAGTTCAAAAGTGTAGGCTAACAAATATCTCGTAAACATTACAGGGCATTGGAGGTTGGATGCCTGGCAGGGTAGGCAACACAGCGCGCCAGGCCACTGGTTCCCGGGGGGAGGGGGGTGTCTTGCAAAAGAGACAGAGGCCCTGATACTAAGCGTGGTGCCAAAATCACAGGATTACGTTTAATGCATGTTGGCCTGATCTCAACTCGTGGAACCCTTACATCACTCTGTCGGGGTGCTAAATAACCATGCGCACATGGTAGAGACACTCGGAGCTCACTCAGTCACGTCAGGCACCCGCGAGTCACTCTCTGGGTCGGAGATCAGTCAGTGAGTCAGTCGTTAGTGAAGGCAGTTCCCTATGCACGCTACCTTGCGTTGTAGGGCTGTGCTAGGTCCAGTAATTGAATAAAAACAACCCCAACTTGGCACCTGGCTTATGCATTTTTATTTATTAGTTAATCGGAAGATGTGTATGCTTTATGACTCGCTAAGTTGGTTAAACCAAACATGTGCTGGCATTCAGGGGATGACTGATTAATTTTTGACAATTTTTAAATATAATTACTGACAATAACCCTAATATGATAAACCTGCTTACAGCCAACTTCCTTCGAAAACATGTTATGTCAAAACAGTGCAGCCAAGACATCGTATTTGAAAGTCAAACGTTAAACGTACAACCGGGTTATAGATGTAGGCAAGCAGTTACTGTTTTATGTACAAACCCTAAAAAAAACATTAAAATTTTTTTTTCAGGTCACGTCTTTGCTTGTGTCGCACAGGGCAGAATGTAATTCACCCCTACTCGTCTCTTTCTCACGATCCAAGCACACATTTTTCACAAGAAAAATTAGCGAGGAGGCGGCTGGCATGGCACAAAAATAAAAATGGAAAGCAGGANTGGCCAAAAAAAAAAATGGAAAGCAGGAGCTGGGACATAGCGCTACAAACGTAAAGAACTGAACACTATGGGTCGAGAGGTGATTGCCTGCTGCAAGCACTGGACCGACACATTTTCAATTAAAAACATAACTAACACAAGAGTACAGTAAGCTCATTATAATGTTGCAAATTCACAAATATAACCATTAAATGTACTGAATTACCATTGTATTATTATACACTATAGTCACCTAGGTATAGTACAACGAAAAGATCAGCTTATAGCACATGCTTCAGAAACATTAGCTTACTATGCTATCAATCCCAAAATTATTTGCTTCCTAGCAAGCACATTTACTGCCTCACCTCTAAAATACTGCTCTATTCTGTAAACCATAAACTTTCACACAAAATATAGGTTGCTGTAAATTCTATTTTCTTGCGCTTTAAAGTCATTCAAGAGTCAAACATATTTTTCCTAGTATTTGAATATATTTATGGCTTCTTGGCACAATGTCAATGATAACTTAATAAAAAAAAAAAACATAACTTAACATAGTACCTAAATCGTCTAGGCCTAAAATTCACAAAGTTATTTTGATGAAGAGTTTGGTTTCAGCCAGTTTCTTGAAGTCATTATTGTATCATGTTGGCAAGTTCTTCGTAAACTGACACTTGGTTCAACATTGAACTGTTTCGACTATAAATTTGATCTCAAAAGTTACAAATGAAATACAACATTCAAAATTACCACACACAAAAATGTGATATATTGATGGCGTGGACAATTATTTTTAGCTGTAGCTTAAATAAATAATTTAGTTCAATTTTGAGTTCTGTAAGTAAAACTATACAGTAACTGCAGATTTAAAATTACTACAGTTTCTTTTATTAATTCTATTAAATTAACCATTTTTATACTTTTCCAATACTAGGTTTTTTGTCAAAATAAAAATAAAATATTATTATGCTAAAAATTGTAGAAATAAACTTTTGACAATTGAACAGTCTTAAGTACATAAATTGTTTACTGTTCGACTGTGTTCAACGATTCTCACACTCTCCATCACTACTATTTAAGAAACTCCATAGTTCTTGAAACAGCTATTAAAATTAGTCACTCTGACATGCGTATTTTTCAAAATTCTCTTCCAAGAGGAAATCCAGCCTGTTTGAAACAAGACTGGAGTATTTCCACCCGCCCAATGCGCAGCTGTAACGAGCGTGCCGGAGAGAAGCGGGAATCGCTGCAGACTACAACAACTCGGGCACGCCACTCACCTTCGATGCCCCTGTCGTTCAAGTCACCGCTATGCGCCATGTGGTAGTAGTGCGAGTTGTTGAGGAGAGCCTTGGAGGGGATGCAGCCAACGTTGAGGCAAGTCCCCCCACACGTGTCGTTCTTCTCTACGCACACCGTCTGGAAGAGATAGCACTCGCGTTACTTACACTACTCCACCAAATTACGCGTGCAACCGGGGAGGGGTCGGACACGAGCGCTGGTGTAGCTATCGAGACGCGACTCCAGCATTTTTGTAATTCTACTTAATATTTAATACTTTGATTTAAATATTTGGTTTTCCACATCCATACTTTTGTGACACATGCTCTTATTGCATTAAACAATGGGAGGTGAAGTTGAAATGGACACACTGAATCTAGATTATTTTATTATTCTGTGAAGTCCAACTGTATTTTAATATTTTATTTTTATGATTTCAGACCTTTCCAAGATAACCTATTTTTAAAAATTTTAATCTGAAAGTTGAATATAAAATAATAATTGTAACGGAGGAAAACACCTTATTTGATCTGCTTGTATATTTGAGTTGTGTTTATATCTTACTCTGTGACTTCACATTTCTTTGTATTTTCTCATTTTGTGAAAAATTATCTTTTATTTTGGTTTCTCGTTTGTATTGTTACAATTTGAGAAATGTAGAACATCTCAAAAATAATTTTGTGGTTTCTTGTAGGCCTAAGTTAATTAGTAAAGGACACTTTAAGAGTGCGTGGAATGACAGGCCATGCAAGTTTATGTATATGAAGAGACCCGAATATCGCAAACTGTTGTGTTTGTAATAATATGTCACTTCACACACCCGTTATGACCTAACTGAAATAGATGTCAAAGAAAGAGAATCCAGTTCGTCCCGCCTAAACCTTCCCATAGATTATTATAACTGACGCTTTTGATATAGAAGAATGTGGTATTCTGAACCTTGATAAGTGG
Source organism: Clitarchus hookeri (assembly GCA_002778355.1). NCBI lineage: Eukaryota > Metazoa > Arthropoda > Insecta > Phasmatodea > Phasmatidae > Clitarchus > Clitarchus hookeri. The sequence continues at coordinate 135,850 of NQII01002462.1, read as the reverse complement.
TCTCTTCATTTTGGTATTTTCGTTTACCTAACATTTTCATTTTGATATCTGCTGAAAACATTTAAACTGCCATAAGGGGTGACATCATTTCTTTGTGTGTTTGCGCAGATAGTCAAAGAACAAAGCACAAGCCCACTGTGAACATTACAGCATTGTAAAAATGCAGCTTTTAGAAAATTGCTAGATGATTGCTGTTATTGGAATAAACAACAGTAATAATACTTAACCAAATATAGCTGGAAACCTATTAAAATTATACGAAGAAATATTTTGCCGACAACTGGGTATTCACTTTTTTGATACTTGCCACTTCTGGAGTTAATACAGCAAAATTTACTTCCATGGAGTTTTGTTACACCACAAGAGAAATACTAATTAATACATGTATGTAAAAATGTCAAAAAAATTATTAAGTGAGTGTGTTGGCAAAAAAAAAAGTGTTTAGCTCTAAGTTTGCACGAGTGCAGAGATATGAATGAAGAGTGTTCCGCAACCTTTGTCGCGAAGCAACCAAATTCCATTCCTAACAAAGTAATTACGGGCATGTGACGGGCACGCAGTAGCACTGAATTCCAACGTAGCTTACGTTTACACCTGATGGGTTTGGTGAGCACCGTTTTGATTTCAGTATTAATGATGAAGCAAACGGTTTTTAAGCTGGAATCACAGTAGCCGGACACGATGCCAGGGCTCGACGGGATTTCATACAATATCTTTTTTATTCAGTGTTCACAATACCCGAATGAAATCTTTCCGATAAGTGCGGTACTTGGCTGTTCGAAAATCGTAAAATGCAAGATAACTTTATAATATACAAACAAGCTTATATATCTGATTTAAAACCCACGATAAAATGAATGATTTGTTGGCTTTTGAAAATATTTGAATTCATACGAGACATATTTAAAAACCAACCAGAAAGTTATTCTGGTGCCAAGATAGTTTATTATATGACCAATCAGAAACGAGCACAAAAATTACAGGCTGTTTATACTTTGCAGATATTTAGTACGTGTACGAGCGTAAATCCAGATTTTTGCCTGCAGTTTTATTTTCTGTTTGTTTACACTTTGTAACGTTCCATCTTTTATAATACAGCCGCACAGTTGGGCGCCATGTTGTAATGTTGCGGAAGTATTACCCTGTCGAATGTTTACGTTGCCACGGCTTGCTCATCGGTAGAATACGAGACTCAGTACCAGGTGACGCCGATTAATTACAAAGAAGTTCCAGATTAGTTTGCTTTATACTTTATTTATCATTGAAGTTTCACAGTGCACAGACGACTTTCCAGAGTACGAACTTTCACAATCAGTTATACCAGTGCAGAAAACAGCGCCACAGTAGTTTACGGTTTATTAATGTCTCAAACTTACATCGCACGACTAAGTTACTGAGGCAGGAGGGATGTTCGTTCCCTCCTGGCACCCTAACGACCCACGCCCTTGTGCGTCTTCTCACGCCCGACGCGTCGTCGACGGTTGGTGACCTTCTCTCCAGGCGATAGGCACCACCAGTATATATTAGGCAGGCCTATCTCCTCCTTCTCCTAAGATAAGCGCATGGCCTCAGGCATCTGCCCAAAACTGTGCTGTGTCCCGCGCTCACAACATGTTATTGTACCCGCAACGGCCGCATAACCAAAACAACAACTTTCGAAACTAGACAGTAAACGGACTCTTTACAACGTAAACAGCAGATGTCCACACGTCTGCTCGACAAACAAACACGGGAAACTAGCCACCGCGGCTTTAACTTGAAACCTGACAAAATATTACAAAGCTTTCCAAAGCTAAATACACACGAACGAATTTTACACCCATGTCCCGAAAAATTAAGCATACTGCGTCATTACAACTTGAAAAATAACTTTAGCAGGACAATGATGTGTGTGCAGTTGAGAACCCAGTAGACAGCAACGTAGTGGCAAATTGAAGTTAAGATAGGCGCATTGTAGTGCGACACCATTTGTCACATGCAACAACGTTCATTTAAACTAAATGGGGACAAGATATTTGACTATATAGACCATCTAGTACACACCCTCCCGTCAACAACATTTCTACAGACATGCATAGTTGGAAATGCCTGCTTGTGATTGGCCGTCATAGGATACAGCATCAGAAAATACTAAAATTTTTCAATACTCTTTACATTGTAGAGCCCGGTTGACACGATCATAGTAATTTGCTGTAATTACTAGGCCTACCACGACAGTTACTCTTGCAATACTCACGCCATATAAAATGCTTCGTAGTTGCTCTCACACTGTTGTGATATCAGGTAGAGTTCAATGGTTGATAGGAGCTATTATGTGAGTACTTGCAACTATCACGGTACGCACTTTTGTCTTCTAAACAGTGTCATCGCTGTAGTGACAGTGGATTAAATAGGCGCACGTGTTAGATTTGAAAGCTTTATTTTTTTTGTTATATCGTTGCTACATTTTACAATGTGTCTGTTTGATGTAATAACTTTTCCCGAAAAATAAGTCTCTTCTGTTGCTAACTCCTCCTTTAGTATGCTTGAAGCGACCATATTGCCTCAACTTGCTAACCAACTTCTTAAAATTAAATTTCTTTATGCAATTAAGAGCGACCTTTTTCTGCTACAATGCTGGTTTCGATGCGCACGTAAACAGACACTATTGCGACAGCTGAAATCGTGTCATCCCGGGCTTTATATCAAGAAGCTCTACATTACGAGCCGTTGTGTTGTAGCAGACGGCATAGGTAGGTGCGAGTTCAATGATGTACGAGTATTTCTTACACAGATTGTATCACGTCCTTCTTACTTCACCCATGCAATTAATATGAAATAATGGTCAAATTACCGACTATGATCGATTCACGGTTACTTCACACTTTTCTGAAGCCCTGCTAAAATTCTACTTCCAGGATATTCCTCCGCCTCATACAAACAAAGCTTAACTCAAACCTCAATCTAGAAAATGACACCAAAGGACAACACACCGAATTTGTGCGCACTCACTTGCAATTATATTTTGCATGAGTACTATTTCCTAATAGGCGCTACCAACACACACGTTTTATCACTGTTTTTATTCATATTTATTATAAATGAAATATTATAATTTATAAATAAAAAAACTGGTAAAATTTCAATTTAACAAAAAATAAAATACTTTCATTTCAACAGAGGTATAAAACGCTTGTGATACATGGCATATTTAGGAAATAACTAAACTCGTCATACATGGTGTGATTTTTCGAAGGTTTGATTCAAAAAGTGTGAAGAAACTGTGAATGGTCTATACAAATGATTACTACCAGTAAAAGATAAAGCTTCATACTTTCATCCCCAGCTGCGCGGCCTTGATAGCCGCCACATATCCGCCTGGTCCGGAGCCGATTACAATGAGATCTGCCTCCTCGCCACTGGAATACGTCCGGCGATGCAGAGAGCTGAGAACCGAAGTGCTCCGCTTGCATCGCTGCACAGCTGGCTGCCACCACCCAATAACAACTTACATTACATTCTCACACTAATCTACACAATTTCAAAACGAACATTTGCACTTTACAATTGAGGGTCTACGTGACCTTAACCAAAAACTAATCAGTAAAGCTGATATTGCATATATCTTGAAAATATCAATATACACAGATTAATATGGCTTAACTAGAGAAAATTAGAGCTGCTAATAATTAACACACCTTAATAGTAAACGAAATACGGCTGAAGATGTTGGACTGCATCATTTTATTTTAGATCAGCCTTCTGCTCTACCATGGAGGAATTTATTTTTCTGATGTTTTTTTGTACCAACCAATGTCCAGTAAATAGAGCCAACTGTTGAAAATGAGACATCTTTACTTCTTATTCTTTATTTATCGCTCGGTTAATATTTTCTAGTCGCATATTACCTGTTTACTGGAGGCTAATGTTTTTTGTTGGAAGTGAACATATGTAGTGTCATATTGTTTAATTTTGTCCAGGGTGTTTTTGTTTTTAGCGGTAAGAATAAATTCAAGTTTTGTCAGGTGTTGGGTTGACTATTGTAGTTACATTTGGTTATTATTGTTTGTTATATGATTTATGTAGTTGTACATACTTTTTCTCGTTATTTAAATTGTTGAGCAAGTGTCTATATTTTAATTATTATTACACATAACCTACATTTTCTGAAACATTTTCTTGAGTGTAACACATTGCCTTTTGCATTCTGTTTATTTTTTTTAATGTTTCCAAGTAAAGTTTATACCTTTACTTTTCAACAAGTAGAAGACCCTTTTAAAGTGAAAGTTTAGAATAAATGCTGTAATTATTTGTAAATGACGCCATGCTGGCATTGAAGTTAACGGATAAGTGTTGGATATTGCATTATGTTAGGTGTAGTATGCAAGTTCACTCGTATTGACGTAACAAATGTCAGTAACGGAAGTTGGGGTTGCGATGGTGTAATCTGGACTCCTACCAAGCCGAACCGGGCTCGTGGCCCGGCGGTGTAACCCGCAGTTTGGCACGTAGGAAACGTGGCGGATGTTGTTGTTGGTTTGCGTGTTTGCTCAGTTCACCCAGTCCCCGCGCCCCATTCCGCTCTTGCATTCACCCGCTGCTCCATCTTCGCCTCACTTAACCGTCATCACCACCTAAGTCTTCAACGAGCACTGCCCGAAATCTTCCAATTCAGCTCAAGTCAAAATTGTTTTAATGTTGAAGCTTATTGGTAAAAAAAAAAAAAGTAGGGTAATTATAAAGAATAGCGACTTAAATAATACCTGCAAATGTTATATATGGTTATTACTAATCACACTTAATACGAATTCTAGTGGGGCTTCACATAATGTGCAGTATATACCATGAAATGTGATAGTGAGGAGGGTTACGAAGATGCGGTGTTTATGCGGTAAAACACGTAAAATGTATGTTTAATATATTTATATCGGGTCCCAGGGTATATTTATGCAGAGCCGCTAAGGTTATATAGGTAAAAAAACATCATACAAACAGTGTCGGAACATCGTGCAATTCTGTTGAATTATTCAAGGCTTACCATGAAAGAGGATTGTACAACGTAATGTATTACTAGTGGAATACATGTACATATAGTAGATCATACAAAAATATGTTCACAGTTGGTGTTTATAAACAGTTGACATGTATCTCCATGATACATTGGAATACATTCGGTGACCAATGATGAACAAGAGACAGGAAACAAATGTGCATCAAAATTGGTTTGCATTACAGCTGTATGGTGGGAATGTGCGCCAATCCAGTGTATCGTGTTAATTTGACTGTGCAGAGGTTTGTGATGTAAGAGTGCTCTTACGAGTTTTTATTGCAATTCATTCTCTTTGACATGTTAAATAAAATTATTCTGCGAAAATACGAGTGTTTCTGTGCCATTATGTCCATGGGAATATTTGTGCGGTAATTTGATTGTGTATGGAGTTTTGACCAATTGAATAGACGTTAACGTGTCGTGCTTAATCATCGATGAGGTATGAATGCCGATCCAATGGGCGAGTAACGTAATACATTTGGAGTTTTAGCATAGACAGTGATTATATTGCAGTGAATTGTACGGTGTAGTATGGCGTGTGAGTGTGTTAATTGGATGGCTTATGTAATTTTGCCGCCAGTCATGTAAAATGCAGGAGACCTAACCAAATGAAACCTAACTTCATGGTAGGTGAATCACAGGGGTGGATGGCCCTACGTGAGATTACTTATTATGGTTTCGGCATGTTTTATTGGTAATTATCTAGTTTAGGGGCTTTTCTGAAAAACACAATAAAAATTTAAAATTATGATATATTTCTACTCTACTAATGATGCAGAACACGAATATACTAGGGGCATTAACGTCCGACTAATTTCGTAATATGTGCCCACCTAACCTAACAAAACCTAACCCCACGATGGGCGAATCACTATTTTACATTTTTAAACTAACCTAGGATTGTTGGGTTTTACACTAACCTATGATGTTAGGGTTTTAAACTAACCTAGGATAGTAGGGTTTTACACTAACCTAGGATGTTTGGGTTTTATACTAACCTAGGATGTTTGGGTTTTACACTAACCTAGGATGTTTGGGTTTTACACTAAAATACGAATGTAGGATTGCAGGGATTTAAAGGAACCGTAAAACACACCAAAAGAATGTAAATTGACTCACCTAGGTAGGGGGCTGGTATAATTCCTCTGACGTTAATAGACACAAACAAACATATTTCGCAAGTTTTTTTTAATATGTTCTACTTATTTTAACACTACGGCCGCTTCAATATCAACTAGGTAAGCTATGCTGAATTCATTAAAACTACTTTTGTTTGCATAAAACGTTTCGTTTATAAACGTAAACAAACTGTCAGAAACAGTCATCTCACAAACTTGTTCAATTTTTTAAAATATGTTGCACTTATTTTAAAGCGATGCCCCTAGTATATTCGTGTTCTGCATCATTAGTAGAGTAGAAATATATCATAATTTTAAATTTTTATTGTTTTTCAGAAAAGCCCCTAAACTAGATAATTACCGTTTTATTATGTGTGGTATATGTATATGACAGGGTTTTGCATTTTGTAGTATGTCGTCAAGGGTTCAGATATTGCTNGTTTTATTATGTGTGGTATATGTATATGACAGGGTTTTGCATTTTGTAGTATGTCGTCAAGGGTTCAGATATTGCTGGGTTTGTAGCTATTTGATACGTAGCATACCTAACCAAATTAAACTTAACTTCGCAATGTGTAACTCACAGGTGTTGTATGAACTGCCGCACAAAGATATACGCATCATGTGTTGACAAACAGTACCCCTGTATTTACATATCAGGAAGGTAGGTATTGTTCGGTTAGCTCTTTTTGCATTTAACGTATTTATGTAAGTAAATATAACGATGATGTACATATTTTACACGTGTTTTACCCCACAATTTTCCTGCTCTTCATAGCCCTCCCCGCTATCGTATTTGTGGTTTGTATTGATAACATGTTGATGCCCTTGGTAAATTCTGTGTAATAAGCAGAGTGGTATTATACCCCTTTCCATGAATTTTCCTTTTGTTTTCGGAAAAGTCGCTTTTCCTACTTATTAATGAAAATTTAAAAAAATGTTTTTTCCACTTAGAATTACGATATGGAAGCAATGACACTCGGCTCTCCTGTGTCTTCTCCTGGTTCACCACCAGGGACAGGTGGACTGACGTCTCCGTTCCTCCCAGCGTACCTCCTTGGAGAAACCTTGACACAATCGCCAGTGAGTATTACATCTTGGTGCTTATTGGCTGTTGCATAGAACACATTTAACTGTCCCGGAATGTGCTGTTGCTGCCTGAGTGTACAAACTACGTAGCAGCGTGATGTTACCCAAGGCATCTGTTAAGTGCAATTTAAAATATATAAACTAGTCAGTTTTTTCATTATATTTGAAATTGGTTATGTATTGGAATAATANGAAACCTTGACACAATCGCCAGTGAGTATTACATCTTGGTGCTTATTGGCTGTTGCATAGAACACATTTAACTGTCTCGGAATGTGCTGTTGCTGCCTGAGTGTACAAACTACGTAGCAGCGTGATGTTACCCAAGGCATCTCTTAAGTGCAATTTAAAATATATAAACTAGTCAGTTTTTTCATTATATTTGAAATTGGTTATGTATTGGAATAATANCTTAAGTGCAATTTAAAATATATAAACTAGTCAGTTTTTTCATTATATTTGAAATTGGTTATGTATTGGAATAATAACTTACCAATGCTTGTGTATTTATCAGCTACGTATAGAGGTGACAGCACTGTAAGGCCCCTGGGTACAATCGCTGTGTCCCGAGACTGCCGAGGAGCACTGCTGATCACTATCTACCAAAACCTGCGACTGGCGGCAGCTGTTCAAAATATTTGACTTTGAACTGGTGGCTCCGTGGTTAAGCCCCCCCCCCCCTCCCTCCCGGTAAAACGAGAGTTGACTGTAGTTACATTTTGTTCGAAGAATAAAACATTTTCAATAGGATTATTATTTTCACCATTGATAAGTACAAAATTAAATAAAGTTTGGTTGAATGTGTCGATGAAATGTTTATTTTTTTTCTTTCCAATATATGTGGGATATTTTGTTCAGGTATTTTGTAAGATCGGAATAGTCATTTTGGTGTAAAAGTGTGCTGCAGTGTAAAGAAGTTGATCTTAATATAAAAAAAAAAGTATATAAAAACAAAGGTCATGGGAAATATTTGTTTTTGTTGGGAAATCATGTAAATATCACAGATTTTTCAAATAAAAAAGGTAGCAGTTCTGTATACGTAGTTGTTACATATTTTTCGTCTCTCTTGTAACGTCTGGTCAACAGTACCGTTAAAGATGAAACCAGTAGCCTGGACCGTTAGGAGGGACGCCTTTATTTAGGAACCATCCTGGCGTGATTTTGGAATACCACGGAAAAGTGAAATCAGAATGTCCAGGTCAGGAATGAAACCTGGATTGTCCCACCTGCTAGGCCAGTGTGTTAACACTACCTCCTAACAGAGTAGGTACGTACATTTGTCATACTTGCAGTATTCAAGTATATTCAGAGGGCAGGTCCCACCATTATCATTGTTTAACTGGAACTTGTTCATCTTTTTTGGCTAGCAGAGCAATCGNTATTCAGAGGGCAGGTCCCACCATTATCATTGTTTAACTGGAACTTGTTCATCTTTTTTGGCTAGCAGAGCAATCGTCAAGTTTCTATGCTCCAGGCGTGTTTGTTTAGAACAGGTGTCATAAGTCAGTTTGTGTTTCAGTCTCACACAGCTGGCTTCGCTTCGACTCCCACAAAGTTCGGCAAGCATGTGACGTTCGCCACGACTCCCGTCACGGTACGCACCCCGGCACTGGCGACAGAGCCGCGGACTCCNACGGCAAGCATGTGACGTTCGCCACGACTCCCGTCACGGTACGCACCCCGGCACTGGCGACAGAGCCGCGGACTCCTCTGGTGCAGCGGTAAGTGCTTACGTGGGAGAATGCTCATACAACGTGAATTACTTGGTCACTTTTTACATTTAAATTAATTTAATATACAAATTTGAGGTGTTTTTAAGTTCACGCAGGACAGTACTGGATAAAATAATTTCACTTGATATTATTTAACTTTTTAAATNTTTGAGGTGTTTTTAAGTTCACGCAGGACAGTACTGGATAAAATAATTTCACTTGATATTATTTAACTTTTTAAATGATAATTTGTTAAGGATGTGGGGTTACGCTTATGATGGAGCATTTACATGTGGCCTGGCTACTCGTTCCATGGTGTACTTGAGTCGTTTTGGCCCCTACTCTTTAAAGAGTTATGGATGTCTTATTTTTACAAGCCGTGCATAACTTATTATGCTGTAAAACTTTAAATTCTGGCTGAGCCTCATTATCTGTACAACCAGTTTTCTTATGGGAATGATCAAAACCAATGAAATGAAAGGCTTGAAACTGATAAAATTGTTTGTACTGCTACAACTGATCTCAGTGCTACGCATATTGCCAGCTCGTTCTCTACTGCACTCTTATAGAGAGTAGAGGAGCTTAGTTTTGAAACACAAAAAGAAGTTTTGAAAAAAANTGCTCGTTCTCTACTGCACTCTTATAGAGAGTAGAGGAGCTTAGTTTTGAAACACAAAAAGAAGTTTTGAAAAAAAAAAAAATGTAGGTAATCCCATTATTATTGTTCCGTGTCGCTGGTCTGCATCACTGCCCTTCGCCCGTCCAGTGCGAACTAAGGAGGGTGTGAAGGCCACGCCGTGGTACTTACAGCTGTGTGCCGCCTGGAAGTATTTTGCGCACTCCTGACCTTCGTCAGATTGAATTTTTACGTTTATCTGAAGGAACGTTCTGGGTTAATGCTCTACTTTCCCTCACTTTGACTTAGGGTGCGGCAAACCNTAAAGGCCACGCCGTAATTTTAGGAACAAAGGCATGCCGTGGTACTTACAGCTGTGTGCCGCCTGGAAGTATTTTGCGCACTCCTGACCTTCGTCAGATTGAATTTTTACGTTTATCTGAAGGAACGTTCTGGGTTAATGCTCTACTTTCCCTCACTTTGACTTAGGGTGCGGCAAACCTNCGTTTATCTGAAGGAACGTTCTGGGTTAATGCTCTACTTTCCCTCACTTTGACTTAGGGTGCGGCAAACCTTCCAGATTACTGCGACTGATAATATTTAAGCTGCGACGGCCTCCAAGCCGGCAGTTTATGAGAGTCGGGAGTTTAGGCGGTTGTGCAACTTCAAGTGATAGACGAGAAGCCAGGAGAGCAACGAGCGGCGCGGGAAGTGACCAGCGTGAGTGAACTGTGCAGACTGCGAGCATCGGTGCAGTGAAGGGTGCGACTGGCAGGCAGGACTATTGAACTGGGTGCGGTGGTGCAAGACATTTCAAATGATTGCAACGGACAGACTGAGCATGCGTTAATGATGAGTGAGAGTTAATTGACTATAACCAAACAGAGACATTAAGAAGGACTTTAATTGGAGTCGAGATAGACATTAAATACTGCGCTCACTGAGAAATCAAAAAAGTAGTAGTTAGAGATAGATAACTTAATGTTGTAAATAATGGCTGTGTGAATAACTTAAAAACCAAATTTGGTTNAAAGTAGTAGTTAGAGATAGATAACTTAATGTTGTAAATAATGGCTGTGTGAATAACTTAAAAACCAAATTTGGTTCTTTTATTTAGACCTCCATCCCTCACAAACTCTGATACGCCTCTGGCATCTCATAATTATGTCTGCTACGTTGTACACACAAATGTGCATGCATTATTTTGTTTTTCGTGCGATCATTTGTTTCAACTGTATTATTTATGGATGTCACAGCAACATTTTTCATTTCAGAATCAGTGTGTACATTTAGTCGTCATGTGGATTGCTGGCTACAGAGTTGAATGATTTTGATAAGAGTTTCGAACATTCTTTCCTTGATGCCAGGGTTAGTAAGACCAAAACATCAGTAATTACTGGCAATGCTCACATTCAGATACGAAAAAATGTATTTTGACTGTTAAAATGTGTGACTAAATGTAAAAATATGACATTCGTAATTGGCTAAGAGTTTTGTGTGTATTGGATCTGGGATGTTAAAGCCTTGTTAATTTCAATTTTTTTAAGGTTCGATTCTATTATTATCTGTAAACAAAGGATGGCAGGAATAAGTCGCTAGGCTAATAATTATGTACATTTTTAAAAAGAGATAAACAAATAATTACTCACAGGCCGGTACTCGTGGATGGATACACACAAAGTTTTGTTCGTCCGACTTTATGTATGCGTTTGTATCTCCCAGTGCTGCCCTTTGAGTTGTCTCGTTTTCTGTCTACTTTTAAAAATGTTTTAATATTGTCTGTCACTGTGAGTGAAACTTATAATTCCTCAAAGGTTGCTGGTTTAAAATTATTGGGCCCTTAATTTTATTAGAGTGTATGAAGTAAAATAAATGTTTAAAACTGTGTGGAATCCTTTATTAACACAGCTTGTCCGGGATCGGTGTTGTGTTCCTGAGATATCTCACTCTCGTTTCAGGATGCCCACTTCCCTGCAGGCGCCAGAGAAAAGTGGCGGCCCGCCAACACAAGCGCTCTTCGACACATTGACCAGTCCGGTGACACAGTCATCGTTCAGCGCAGCGTCTGCCTCTTTTGCACTAAAGTAACTTGTATTGTTTTGCTTCGTCCCTAGTTTTACTGAACACTGAAACTTAAATTAAAACTTTTAATAAAACAAAATTTATACAAAATATACTATTTTATGTGTAAAATCACAAGGAACCATTTTTAATCAGAAGTGTTAAAAAAAAAATAATGTTAATTTTTACCTCCATAGTTTCCCACCAATTTAGTGATGATCACTCTGTTAAACTCATTTTCTTCACTGTCCCGTTAAATGTAATATTCTGTATCATCAAGTTTACTGGTAGCAGGTGAGGCTTGGATCATTTGTCGGTGGGTTTGAGACCCTGGTGATCAGGCGTCATTAGGCGTATGCTGTGAGCTCTGCGAGGCAATTGTTTCACCTAGTACCTAAAGTATTGTCTGTAAAATCAGTGTTTGTACATGTACAAGTTTCTCGGTAATCAAATGTTCTGGGAATAAGCTACAACTGTTTTAAAACAATTATCTGCAGCTACTTACTTACTTTTATCCTCGTATATCCTGCACACAGTCCTTCAGGGAAAGGAGAACAGTATGAACTGGCATCTGGCTTGCATTGCGTGAAATAATACCTTACTGTTACAAATCTAATTTGCGAGAATTTCAGCTTCCTGGAAATGCATGTTGCAATCTTGGGAGGGCCCTTAGCAAAGCTTTGCTGTAACCAGAGATGTGACCTTGAGGCATTTGACAAATTTCTTACTGGGAATTCTCCTTAAGATGGTCTTCCTGTCCGGGACACAATGAGGTCGTTTCCAGTGGATGGAGCAGCTGGTGCGTTGAGTAAAGGTACTGCCTTGGTATCTCCACCTGTGTAGAGCCACACTGGACTGTTTCTTCTGCTGGTAGCAAAGAAGTGTGAGTGAAGTGAGATAGGAGATGTGGGCAGCCCTTAACAGTGAGGTCTTGAGAGCTGAGGGTGATAGAGCAGCGTCCAGAATGAAGGGGCGGAGGAAACTGGTTGGCTGATTTGCATGGGGAACTCCCGTTTCCCTCGCCCTTGCAGTTTGTTGCTGCTCTATACTTGCGTTGCGTCACCCTCATCGGCTCTCAACACTTCAATGTTAATAGCTGCCTGAATCTCCACTCCACTCTCCATTGCTACTAAACTCTCAAACTCTCTTTACCATCTATCAAGAAAACTAGAGTAATGATACAACTTTTACAAAAATGATTGTCGAGTAAGCAGACGATAAAACGTTGTGAAACCATGACATTTTTTTCTCCCAGGAGTAGTCCCCAGTTACAAACGGAAACGTGGGATAACAACTGGGTTACTGTGTTCGGCTTTCCTGCGACTGTGACTCAAGCGGTCATCCAGCACTTCTCGCACCTTGGCACGATTGTGGACNGACTGTGTTCGGCTTTCCTGCGACTGTGACTCAAGCGGTCATCCAGCACTTCTCGCACCTTGGCACGATTGTGGACTCCAGGCTGCCGAACCAAGGCAACTGGGTGCACTTGAGGTACCAGGGGCAGCTCGAGTGCCACAAAGCGCTGGCCAACAACGGACGAGTGCTGCTCGGCAGGATTATGGTGGGCGTGCTGCCCTGTAAAGATAAGGTGTGCTTTAGTGACATTCTTCAGTTTCGCTTTTATCCTTGCACGGTTTTGTCAGCGTGTCGTTCTTGGGTCTGATAAGCAACAATGTCGTCGTCATTTACATAATTTCATACCGAACAAGTGTGCAAGAAATCTTGCGTTTAGTGCTGTTCTGATACCAACTCTTAATTAAAATTGGATATTTGCCGATGGCAAGCTTTCTGTCGCGACACGTGGTAGTGCAGTTATTGTACGTATAAAACAATTCCTTAATTTTAATATTTATATGCAGAATTAATGGTACTTTCTAAAAATCAGAACATCCTCATTGCACATAACGATGACCATATATATTTAAAAAAAAGAGTTACTCAATATCAGAATCAAGTCACAACTACCTTCTTCACTCCTATATAGTTTCACAATTACTTGGAATTAGTTAGTGTAATACACTTTGTGTGTAGTCCATTTACGGTTACGTCCAACTTTTCTGAAGCCCTGCTAAAGTTCTACTTCCTGGATGTTCTGTCGCCTAATGCAAACAAAGCTTAAGCAAGTCTAGAAAAGTGCGCACTTCATTTGTGCGCTCTCGGTGTAATACTATTTTGGTTAAGAACTTTCTTACTAGGCATTACCAACACACNTGCGCACTTCATTTGTGCGCTCTCGGTGTAATACTATTTTGGTTAAGAACTTTCTTACTAGGCATTACCAACACACCTGTTTTCTCTGTTATTATTCATAAATGAAACATTAATATTTATAGATAAAATATAAGTAAAATTTAAATTTAACCAAAAAATAAGATACTTTTGTGTTAACACAAGTATGAAATGCCTGTGATACATTAGATGGCATGTTTTGGAAACAACCAAACACGTTACACATGGGTAGCTTTTTCAAGGGATTGATTAAAAAAAGTTTGAAGAAACTGCAAATAGACTATATGTAATATACACTGAAGCGCCAAAAAACTGGTATAGACATGCGTATGCAAATAACGGGTATGGAACCAATCAGAGTAACGCGATGCGGTCGGCAGCTAGATCGGTTACTGCTGCTACAATGGCAGGTTATCAAGATTTAAGTGAGTTTGAACGTGGTGTTATAGTCGGCGCACGAGAGATGGGACGTAGCATCTCCGAGGTAGCGATAACATTCGGATGTTCACGTACGACCATTTCACGAGTGTACCGTGAATATCGGAAATCCGGTAAAACATCTCGTCTTCGACATCGTTGCGGCCGGAAAAAGATTGTGAAAGAACGGGACAAACGACGACTGACGAGAATCATTAAACGTGACAGAGGTGCAACCCTTTCTCAAATTGACGCAGATTTCAATGCCTCCTGCATACCTTCAGACATTAGTAGAGTCTATGCCACGTCGTCTTGCGGCACTTATGCGTGCTCGGGGGGCCCCTACACGATATTAGGCAGGTGTACCAGTTTTTTTGGCTCTTCAGTGAATTTTATGCAGTGTGTGAATTTTTGAGAGTGAATAATAAATTTGTTTTTTATTAGTTGCATTCCAAAATTTTTGTTTACTAAAATACTGCAGCAACAAGCGGCACTTTTATCATAAATGTAATAATTCATAACAGTTAATTTCTGGTCCAACAAGTGACAATTGCATGCGTCTGTTGTATCGGTTACAGTATCGCGGAATCTGTTGTAGTATCAGATTATCAGGAATTGGTATGAGAACATCTCTACTTATGTTCATACTTTTTATGTTGTTGCTCCTGCAAGAACTGGTAGGTTTTCACAGTTGCAAGCTGAAACTAATCTGTGCGGTCATAAACTTTTAAATTTTTCCAGGACTGTGACATATGTGCTTGTAAGCGGCCCGACGGGAAAACTAATTAAGTAGCCCTGAGCATATACTGAAATATCAGGTTTTNTGCGCACTTCATTTGTGCGCTCTCGGTGTAATACTATTTTGGTTAAGAACTTTCTTACTAGGCATTACCAACACACATGTTTTCTCTGTTATTATTCATATTAATCATAAATGAAACATTAATATTTATAGATAAAATATAAGTAAAATTTAAATTTAACCAAAAAATAAGATACTTTTGTGTTAACACAAGTATGAAATGCCTGTAATACAAGGCATATTTACGAAACAACCAAACACGTCATACATGGGTAGCTTTTTCAAGGGATTGATTAAAAAAAGTTTGAAGAAACTGCAAATAGACTATATGTAATATACACTGAAGCGCCAAAAAACTGGTATAGACATGCGTATGCAAATAACGGGTATGGAACCAATCAGAGTAACGTGATGCGGTCGACAGCTAGATCGGTTACTGCTGTTACAATGGCAGGTTATCAAGATTTAAGTGAGTTTGAACGTGGTGTTATAGTCGGCGCACGAGAGATGGGACATAGCATCTCCGAGGTAGCGATAACATTTGGATGTTCGCGTACGACCATTTCACGAGTGTACCGTGAATATCGGAAATCCGGTAAAACATCTCGTCTTCGACATCGTTGCGGCCGGAAAAAGATTGTGAAAGAACGGGACAAACGACGACTGACGAGAATCATTAAACGTGACAGACGTGCAACCCTTTCTCAAATTGGNTCTTGCGGCACTTATGCGTGCTCGGGGGCCCCTACACGATATTAGGCAGGTGTACCAGTTTTTTTGGCTCTTCAGTGAATTTTATGCAGTGTGTGAATTTTTGAGAGTGAATAATAAATTTGTTTTTTATTAGTTGCATTTCAAAATTTTTGTTTACTAAAATACTACAGCAACAAGCGGCACTTTTATCATAAATGTAATAATTCAGAACAGATAATTTCTGGTCTAACAAGTGACAATTGCAGTCTGTTGTATCGGTTACAGTATCGCGGAATCTGTTGTAGTATCAGATTATCAGGAATTGGTATGAGAACATCTCTACTTATGTTCATAATTTTTATGTTGATGCTCCTGCAAGAACTGGTAGGTTTTCACAGTTGCAAGCTGAAAATAATCTGTGCAGTTATAAATTTAAAATTTTTCCAGAACTGTAACATATGTGCTTGTAAGCGGCCCGACGGGAAAACTAATTAAGTAGCCCTGAGCATATACTGAAATATCAGGTTTTNAACATATGTGCTTGTAAGCGGCCCGACGGGAAAACTAATTAAGTAGCCCTGAGCATATACTGAAATATCAGGTTTTAAATTTATAGTAGCTGTGATGTATATTTTTTTGTCCAGGATATAGTTGGAGAAAGGTCGAACATCTCGGTGTGCAGCACACCGATGACTCCAGACGCAGTCACGTCTCCCAGACAACTAACTCTCGGCAGTCCTGCTGTCTCCTCGCCCTTGTCTGCCAGGACACCTCGCCCCTTGGTCCAGGCTTACAAGATAGCACAGGCTGATTCGAGGGTGAGTTTTAACATTCGTTAACTGACCTCAGCTTCAAAAGTGTTTTTGCTCAAATAGTGCTGGTATCTAAAAAAATTTTCCCCTATGTTTTTATGTGGTTTTTACATTTCTGTGTTACAGTGCCAGCCTCGATATTGTCCATTTTATATAGGTGGGGTAAAATTTGACAGTCAATGTGACCAACCTACACAATATGCTAACAGTAAATGCTCTCATTTGCAAAGTACTGTATTAGCTGATGAATTGTTGCAGGATGTATGTTTGTATGTTGGTGATATTGATGATTACTATATAACAAAATAGTACAGAGAACTAAAGGTTTTAATTTAAAACTTTATTTATAGTTTCAACATTCGTGGTTTAAATTTTGTTTTTAAAGCAATCTGCTATTTTTTTTTTTTTTTTGCCTTTAGTAAATTTGTCCTTAAATACATGTGTAGGAATTATGACGGAGTATACGGACATTAACGATCAATGAAGCATTTACAGCCTTGTGAACGACATTTTGCATGTGCCTTTTTTCATCATGTATGTGTGGGTAACTTGTTGCTGTTATCAGAATATTTTATTGGTAATTAATTATTTTTGTATTTGCTGTCATTAAGCATTGTCGGTTGTAGGTGCCATTGTAATGCATTTTCTTGAGGGAAATGTAATATTATCGGCACGTGTGTACCACTTCGTAAAACCGCTTGTTCCAACTGGCATCTGCCATTAAGCAACACAAGCATAATTTACGTTTCTAAGTTTGTTTGTTGGTTTCAAGAAGCAGGCAAAGGGTCTATTAAACGATTACGCAAATAAGTTATTTCATTTCAGTGACGGACAAACGTGATTTCAGTGAAGTAGGTAATCATGCAAAAATTTTCATTGAGAAACACTTGTTCAAGGGTTTGCAAATTACAAACAGTAAGTCAGTTTGTTTTGCAAATAATATATTTTTGAATAGTTACTATAATGTTTGAAATGTACGTGGTAAAAAAAACTACACTTACTTCTCTTTCGTAGTGCAAAAGTAGTACAAGTCAATACGAGCAAAATTTTCTACTGCTACATCAAAACAATATACAGTTCAAAATTACACACTCTCGTAAGAAGATCAGTAAAATAATGCAGTCTCGGGAAAGCCAATAAAGTCCCCCCGTTCCTTTTTTTCCCATCTAAATAAAATAAACAGAGCCCCAGCAAACTTATTTGACCATTACAAAAATATAACATGTTGGAATGTCATCCCTAGCTAATAATATATTGCATTGATTACCGACGGAAGTTAACGTTATTCTTTCAGTGCCTGCCATAACAGGAAACACTAGGAAAATGGAAGCGTGCATTGGACTGATAACATTTGTTTACAAATGTTTTCTTCACTGACAGAACAGTTGTGGCAGAAGGATGCACTACCACGCACATTTTGGCAGCATTTTTTGACTTGAATCGCAACAGTAAACATAATTAAAATGTCCATTCACATTAAGTAACAAAGAACAGGTGCTATCAATATTATTAAAAACATAACCTTACTGTCTGTCACGGTCAGCCATACGTTAAAATAGTCCATCAGCGACATCTTCTTCGATGCTGTCTCTTTTCTAATTTTAGAACGAATCCTTTCAAACCACCTGTGGAATCTGATGTGGATGCAAAATCTATCGGTTCATTTTTTTTTTTATTGTGAACAGTTTTTTTTCCAATGCCGTATTCTTACGAGAGCTGTTTTCCACTCCTTCCCTGATCCAAATATTCAGTTATTTTATTTAATATCAAGTACCACTCATTTGCATTTATCATCGGACACATACACTGTTAAAAACGTGTGTAAATGTAGTACGTACACACTCAAGACAGAACCGCACCACCCGACTGCTGCCTGGAAACTGAGGTTAGCTTTGAGCAAGTGTAAACAGAGTGCGCACATGGGCAATTAATAGCAGCTGTTCATTATTTGACTTTGAACTGGTGGCTTCATGGTTAAGCCGCAACTTGATTAAGCCACACCCGTTAAAATGATGGGAGGTGACTATTATTCAGTTCGTAAAAGAAAAATTTTTTTTTGTTACGAATGTGTGTGTACATGTATGGTTAGCCCACGCGGAGGTAACAGAGCAAGGAACTGAAGAATGTGATAGTGTATAACACACTCGTAGTCACATATTTCTCACGTGTGACAAGAGGACATGCGTATGAAAGCACATATCTTGTTTAATGAGCCATGTTTATCTGCATATTATCGTATGATGCTTGAGGGATACTGTACCCTCTTGCCCTCCCCCAATTCCAAACCATTGGTTCACAATAGGAATGGGTCGATTNCGAACCTTTGGTTCACAATAGGAATGGGTTGATTCGGTTCTTGAGGTTTAACTCAGAACCGGTTTTAGGTTAACTATTTGGTTCTCGTTTCTACACAGCAATGGCAAAACTCTTGAATAACTACCGTGTGTATTTACTCATGTATAGCGTACCCTTTTTTCCCCCAAAATAAAGGAAAAAAATTGTGGGGTGCGCGCTATACATGGGAAAAAAATTAAGAAGTGGTAGTCGTAAACTATACTGGAACGGATATTTAAATTGTAGAATCGGTACCGGAACCAGAACCAATATTTTTTTGTTATTCGGCCCATCCCTAGTTCACAAACATGTAAACAAGGCCATTGCTGAATTTGTTGTGGACTGGTGCCTATTTGTATTAGTTGTCATTTCAAAACAGCGAATTGTATTTTCATTCGGATTTTGAACACAGTGAGTAAAATACTTTGTGTTCACAATTTTGCACCATCTCGCACATAAATTAAAGTAGGGATGGGTTGAATAACCAAAAATATCGGTTCCGGTATGATTCTACAATTAAATATCGGTTCCAGTATTCGGTTCTACTTTAAATACTTGCCTTTTGCTTGCNCGGTTCCGGTATGATTCTACAATTAAATATCGGTTCCAGTATTCGGTTCTACTTTAAATACTTGCCTTTTGCTTGCAACTTCATTAAACCAAGGCAGGTAAAATTCATTAAATGTTCTATTTAACCTATGGAAGAATTGAACAATAACAAAGTGTGAAGATAAGATTTNATTCATTAAATGTTCTATTTAACCTATGGAAGAATTGAACAATAACAAAGTGTGAAGATAAGATTTAATGTATACAAATAAACTTATTGTATTAAATTTATTTAAGGTTAGCAAATATGTAACAAATTCTTCTTTTTTTTTTACATTAATATGTGGTGATTGTGATATGTTTGGAAAATACTTTAAATAAGTAACTTCTGACGGTAAAAGCCAAAACGTTGTGGCGTGCTATACTATAACTGTAACCTACTGTCGTTGAAAGAACATCAACAACTGTGGTGGGCGGCCAGCTTCCTTTTTCTTTTTGCTTCTTCCTTTCTCCCTTCCCTTTGGTATTTTGTTTATCCTTTGGCTTACACGGAAACAAAGAAGGCTTGGAGGAATGTATCGATCNTCTCCCTTCCCTTTGGTATTTTGTTTATCCTTTGGCTTACACGGAAACAAAGAAGGCTTGGAGGAATGTATCGATCAATCACTTGGCAGTGTTGCTTACTGGAGAGGGTTGAGTGATAGAGAGAAAGGAGAGGAGTGATAATGTAAGAGCGAGACATGAGATAACAGACTTTCCCCCTCCACTTCCTTCTAAACATCACCCAACAGTTTACACTGCCACTCCTTTTTTTTTTTTTCCTTGTATAGCGCGCACCCAGAAAGTTTTTCCTTTGTTTTGGGAAAAGAGGGCGCGCTATACGCGAGTAAATACGGTAGACGAGAACCGAGTAGCTGTTAACCTAAAACCGGTTCTGAGTCAAACCTCAAGAACCGGTATAAATTGGAACCGACCCATCCCTACGTTAAAGCCATGTAAACTGAATTTTTGTGTAGCAGCAGTTAGTCTTCATATTTGGGACTTAATGCCACACACGTCCATGAAAAGCGCTTCTGTAGCTCGCCATTGGTTGTTGCAGGTGGTTTCGCCCGTCAACATCCCGCAGAAGAGCACGGGAGTCGTCTCTCGAGCTATGGAGTATTTCTTTTTATGATTGTGTCCTGTTCCTCGGTGTGCGACACCACAATAGTTTCTCTTGGACGGTAGCTGTGCGCTACAGATAGTCTGACCGTCTGACATTACCTGCAAGGTTGCAGGTTTATCGGATTTACTGCACGTGCTTGCCGAGCTGAAAGTTTGTATGAACACTGAAACATGAGCGGACAATTAACCATGGATTGAGGTTATAACCTTTGTGACATGTGTTGCAACTTTCAGGGTGTAAAATAAAATTATGTTAAGTTGATAAAACATATTGACAGGACCAGACAATATCATCATTTTATTATGTGTTACTTCTTTGTCGATGATGCGCAGATGCCGGTGAGAAGAGTTCCAAAACAAATCCAGAGTTAAAGTGAATGTTACGAACTGAAGTAGGTACATTAAATGAATTTGGACATCACAATTTTTTTTTTCCTGTGAAAACTTTTATGTCTTGTTCCAGGTATAGCACCACATGTATTTGCTAAAAGAAAATGCTGCAGAATGTTAATTAAGTTGTACTTAAACGCAACTGCAAAATTTAGTAATTTTTTTAAAATTTGTTTAAAGACAAGGTAATTTGGCTTATGATACCATTTTCTAGTGTACTCAGCTTGCCAATGAGAAATTATATTTGATTATGTACACAATATCACGGTTTTGGGAGGGAAGTAGGTTGTATGCTGAAAGTGTACGGTGCACACAATGGACTTGTTATGTATCAACACAAGTTTTTCTTTTTTATTAAATTGCTTTAATAATGTAATTTGAACAAAGGTGAAGTAATGTGGCTGATAGTCGAGTGATTAAGAAATTGTGAAAGTGGAATCTTTCAGTGAATAGAACTTGATTGTTGTGACGTGAAATAACTACTGTTGTTGACCATTTTCTTGCTTGTTCTTATGTTT
Organism: Clitarchus hookeri; assembly: GCA_002778355.1. Taxonomy (NCBI): domain Eukaryota; kingdom Metazoa; phylum Arthropoda; class Insecta; order Phasmatodea; family Phasmatidae; genus Clitarchus; species Clitarchus hookeri. Next base: position 114,317 of record NQII01002462.1, on the reverse strand, counting down.
TAAAATTGTTGGCATGGTAAATTTGTGATCATAAACTTTGGCATATGTGAATAAATTTTTGAAACATTATAGATTGTGTGTTTGTAATTATAATTGGGTATAAACTGTCCTTTACTTCTGGGTAATGTAACATTGTATTTCTGACTTTGAAAGATTAATAATGCACAATTTCTATTTGGAAAGATGTAGACTGAAGATGAGGCGGAACATCATTAGTTCTCAGCATGTACCCAAAATTGACGTACCCCAATCCTAGTTGCATAAACCATGATGAAAGTGTTTATAGCCGTGACATATGCCGTATATTGCTTTTATTCTAAAGTACTGCTGCCATACCAGAGCTCCCGACGAGAGAACAGCACATGAGAGTGTGTGTTCCACACCTGAGAGGGTGTCGATTCTACCTGCAGCAACCTAGTAGCCCTGCAAGAAGCATAGCTGCGAGGCTGGACGGCCCGGCAGCGAGCGCATACAGCCACGTCATTGAGGAGTAAGGCAGGGGTTGCACTCGCTGCGGCGCATGATGCTTGACACAAAGATATATGCAGCGATGTGACGTCCAAACATTAGTTCATGCCGGCGACTTCAAGCAAGAAGTCTCCTACTGTAGTGCATGCTCCAGCCCTGCCATGTGCACAGAAAAGTCAGAAAGCCAAAGGAAGACACCAGCTATGACCGCCATGCCGACGAGACCCATCAGACCTAACGTCAACCTACCACCAGAGCAACTCTAGCAGGAGCCACAATCAGCTAAGTGCCGGCGTTTATTGCTCGAGGGATGCCTTACGTCCTTAATTATGAAGACCGCCGGTGGTCGTTTCTCATTTGAAACACGAACGCAGGGAATTTGCGCCCATAGAAAAGTTGGCACTTGGTCCCGCCCTCAAGAGTCCCTAACCTGGGTACAGACTCCGGTAGTCAATTGTCTGTTTTAAGATGAATAAACCTATTTGTGTAGCCAGTAACCTGGCTGGCGTATTTATTAGTTGTATTCAGTTTATCAGATTGCTTGGTAANTCTCCCTTCCCTTTGGTATTTTGTTTATCCTTTGGCTTACACGGAAACAAAGAAGGCTTGGAGGAATGTATCGATCGATCACTTGGCAGTGTTGCTTACTGGAGAGGGCTGAGTGATAGAGAGAAAGGAGAGGAGTGATGATGTAAGAGCGAGACTTGAGATAACAGACTTTCCCCCTCCACTTCCTTCTAAACATCACCCAACAGTTTACACTGCCACTCCTTTTTTTTTTTTTTTCTTGTGTATCACGCACCCCAGAAAGTTTTTCCTTTGTTTTGGGAAAAGAGGGCGCGCTATACGCGAGTAAATACGGTAGACGAGAACCGAGTAGCTGTTAACCTAAAACCGGTTCTGAGTCAAACCTCAAGAACCTGTATAAATTGGAACCGACCCATCCCTACGTTAAAGCCATGTAAACTGAATTTTTGTGTAGCAGCAGTTAGTCTTCATATTTGGGACTTAATGCCACACACGTCCATGAAAAGCGCTTCTGTAGCTCGCCATTGGTTGTTGCAGGTGGTTTCGCCCGTCAACATCCCGCAGAAGAGCACGGGAGTCGTCTCTCGAGCTATGGAGTATTTCTTTTTATGATTGTGTCCTGTTCCTCGGTGTGCGACACCACAATAGTTTCTCTTGGACGGTAGCTGTGCGCTACGGATATTCTGACCGTCTGACATTACCTGCAAGGTTGCAGGTTTATCGGATTTACTGCACGTGCTTGCCGAGCTGAAAGTTTGTATGAACACCGAAACATGAGCGGACAATTAACCGTGGATTAAGGTCATAACTTTTGTGACGTGTGTTGCAACTTTCAGGGTGTAAAATAAAATTATGTTAAGTTGATAAAACATATTGACAGGACCAGACAAAATCGTCATTTTATTATGTGTTAATTCTTTGTCGATGATGCGCAGATGCCTGTGAGAAGAGTTCCATACTTAAATGCAACTGCAAAATTTAGTAATTTTTTTAAAATTTGTTCAAAGACAAGGTAATTTGGCTTATGATACTATTTTCTAGTGTACTCAGCTTGCCAATGAGAAATTATATTTGATTATGTACACAATTTCACGGTTTTGGGAGGGAAGTAGGTTGTATGCTGAAAGTGTACGGTGCACACAAATGGGCTTGTTATGTATCAACACAAGTGTTTTAGATAAATTAGATTTTTTAAACTTTTTACACCTTTAACTGAACAGAATTTGTTTGAAATTCTTGGGCTTCATCTAGCATGTAGCAATACAATTGAAAATTGTAACAGCATGTCCCCTCCCCCCTTTTTTTCTTCTTTTTAATAATGTAATTTGAACAAAGGTGAAGTAATGTGGCTGATAGTGGAGTGATTAAGAAATTGTGAAAGTGGAATCTTTCAGTGAATAGAACTTGATTGTTGTGACGTGAAATAACTACTGTTGTTGACCATTTTCTTGCTTGTTCTTATGTTTTAAAATTGTTGGCATGGTAAATTTGTGATCATAAACTTTAGCATATGTGAATAAATTTTTGAAATATTATAGATTGTGTGTTTGTAACAATTATAATTGGGTATAAACTGTCCTTTACTTCTGGGTAATGTAACATTGTATTTCTGACTTTGAAAGATGAATAATGCACAATTTCTATTTGGAAAGATGTAGACTGAAGATGAGGCGGAACATCATTAGTTCTCAGCATGTACCCAAAATTGACGTACCCCAATCCTAGTTACATAAGCGGTGATGAAAGTGTTTATAGCCGTGACACATGCCGTATATTGCTTTTATTCTAAAGTACTGCTGCCATACCAGAGCTCCCGACGAGAGAACAGCACACCTGAGAGGGTGTCGATTCTACCTGCAGCAACCTAGTAGCCCTGCAAGCATAGCCGCGAGGCTGGACGGCCCGGCAGCGAGCGCATACAGCCATGTCATTGAGGAGTAAGGCAGGGGTTGCACTCGCTGCGGCGCATGATGCTTGACGCAAAGATATATGCAGCGATGTGCCATACAAACATTAGTTCATGCCGGCGACTTCAAGGAAGAAGTCGCCTACTGCAGTGCATGCTCCAGCCCTGCCGTGTGCACAGAAAAGTCAGACAGCTAAAGGAAGACACCAGCTGAGACCACCACACCGCCGAAGTTCCAGCACCAGAGGAAGTCACCAGCTATGACCGCCATGCTGACGAGACCCAGCAGACCTAACCTCAACCTACCACCAGAGCAACTCTAGCAGGAGCCACAATCAGCTAAGTGCCGGCGTTCATTGCTCAAGGGATGCCTTACGTCCTTAATTATGAAGACCGCCAGTGGTCGTTTCTCATTTGAAACACGAACGCAGGGAATTTGCGCCCATAGAAAAGTTGGCACTTGGTCCCACCCTCAAGAGTCCCTAACCTGGGTACAGACTCCGGTAGTCATTTGTCTGTTTTAAGATGAATAAACTAGAGCTGGGCGGGAAAGGTAATTTAAACTCGGGAAAAATAATTTCCCGCGGGAAACGGGACGGGATCGGGAATTTTTCAATATGCTAGAAAATTAACGAACTGTACAAATAAAAACTTAAATATTAAGGTATTATGTCAAATTATGCAACCACTATTTGTTATATCCATATTGCTTCTAACGAACTACGTAAACAAACTGTAGAGTGAGTAAATAAAACATTAAAAACAAACTTAAAAATAATGTTTAGTAACAAATTAACGTGTCATAGGTATAGGTTACCGCACTACAAATCACACACAATATTTTAACGTTCATTCAAAACTACAAGTTTATTGATAAAAAATAATCTCTGAATAAAAATTTAAATGTGTTACATCATGCAATAAATAACACGTACGGGTGATTAACAAAATAAAAAACACGAGCAGCACTGTTCCTAACAACGACTATCATTGGGCGACATTATACGTCACGTGAAGTGCTGGCCAATAAAATACCACCTTAGATGAAGAAGATGAGTCGCGTTCGGCAACTGTTCCACGGCCGTATAACCTACAAGAACAAGAATCACATGGCCGTAGAAATGCACGATAATTCTGATTGTTATGAACTTACGTGGGAATGCAATTGCATTCACACCAATTCAAATGTAATTTCACGTGTATGCGTTGGATATGCCTTTCGGCCCGCAATGGAATTATTTGGTGACGTTTATAAGAAGTTCGCAAAATTAAACAAAGTTAATAAGAGTGCATGAAAAGTAGGACTCGTTTCATAGCCATCTTGATTCTTAAAACAATACGGGTTTAAGATTCCAAGCGTTACTTTCTTAATGCTTGTGAGCAGTGTTCATTAATTCAGCTGCTAAAATACGTGCAGAGGAAAATGTTTATTCACGTACAACTGAGCGCCATTATATCAATAAAAAATACTTTTGTTTTAAAAATATACAGGGCCTACTTCACGAGTCTATAACAAGTGTTTCACTTTTAAAGCGACGGACGGCAGATAAAATACAATTAGCGAAATGGAAATACCATTTAGAGTGATGAGCAGTTATTTATTTTAAGATGGCACACAGAAGTTTGTTTACATGCGACGGCTGGTGGCAAACTTTGTATGCATTATATTTATATGAAACCATTAATACTGATAGGTAAGTTAACTTGCATGTATTTCTTATTTACTTATGCTGGCAAGATTAGGGCCATGTAGGCCCTCTCTTACATGTGTGTTATAGAACACAGATATAACAGCAAAATAGCTTAAATAATTTTAATCCCGAAAAATTTACGGGAAAAATTATTTCCCGCCCGACCTTTTCGAAAAATATATTTCCCGAATTTTTCCCGAAAAGTCGGGATCCCGCCCAGCTCTAGAATAAACCTATTTGTGTAGCCAGTAACCTGGCTGGCGTATTTATTAGTTGAATTCAGTTTATCCGATTGCTTGGTAATTACTGCCCATCTCCCTCTTTCGGGGAAACAGGAAGGAGGGACCACAGCCTCGAATCACCACCTACATTGTAGCTGCAGATTCCCCTCCCCTCAATGCAGAGGATGACGGGCACTATGTCAAGACAGAGTAAAATAAGCCTCCAAATTACCCCCGACGATGCATCACCCTTAAGGCCACAGAGAGATCGAGCAGAGAAGCACCATTACCCGAGTCCAACCCTTGACATCCAAGGTGCCCGCAGTCTGTGCCAGAGAGGTGACGTGAACCCTACATATCATATTGTATTTCACATGGAGAGAGTTTCTCTCCAATAAGTAAATGGGGGTTGCCACCTTGTGGTACAAGAAACTTTATAACAAAAAAAGCTGATAATTTGTTAAGGTAAATCATTAATCGGTGGGCCTAAATTAACGGCAAAGGTCGCCCTGCCTGTACACACTCAGGTGAACTATTTAATAAAATTTGAGGAATGCAATGAGATTAAAAACAGAAGAGTATGCCAGACAGTCATTATACATACGGTGTGCAATCAACATGTCATCTATGTGCCATTATGGATTAGTACGGTTTTGTAAATGTAATTCATAAGGTTTCAATACATTAATTTACTACATGCCCACAGAAAATGTTCTGTAATTTTGACAAAATTCTCATGTAAATAATTCTAATAAAAAAAATAATATCCATTCTTACCAAACTCAAAATTTAATTTTTACCCCATCGGTTGAGCAAAAATTTCTGTCATCACTGAAAATTACATGCCCCGATCATTTAACAACAAAGCATGAGTATCAACTGTACTCACCATGGCATACAACGTCGATATACAGTACTTTATATATGCATACAATACTAATAGTTTACACAATATAAGTTTTCAACAGACATTGTTTTTGCTTACGTCTTACTGCCCTGCATTTAGTCCTATTTATGTAATTTACCACTTCCAAAATAACCTGTTATCGTCACAGTGTTGTAATTGACTCTTACTTTGTAACAAAAAAATTATAAATAATAATGGATGCCTCTGGCTACACATCATGTATTTAAGACCCCTGAAAAAATGTGGAAATACAGTACATGTGTGTATGGAATATATACTGTAGAAGTTTTATTAGACGTTCAGCAAGCAATTGCTATGTTTACGGCGGCAGTTATGCTGGTAAACGACCAGCAACTATAAGAAACAGCGGTGCCATGCTTTTGACACAGTGATTCGCGATGTGACGTTGCCAAGTTGTTCATTTGATTATCTTTCCATGAACATTACATATGCCCTATTCACTGCGCTTTATCAATCACAATATCCAAGACATTTTTATTTGTTAGGTGCTCTGTGGATAATATTTCCGCTACGCTGGCAGCTATTTCCTGTGCATGTGGTTTTAAAAGAGGTATTTAAACACAGTTCTTTTTAAGTTTGAGCACTGGGAAATTTTTTTTCTTTATATATATATATATATATGGTTAACACTTCCTGGTTCCCTTGAGAACATTATAGCAGGGTCCTACTGTATTATGAATGTTTTCTTTTAGTTATACTTGATGAATACCTAACATAGGCCCATCAATGTGTTCAACAAAGCTTAATTGGGGGTTTTTTTTTTTTTGTTGACTAATGTGTCTAGTCAACATCTACAGAATTTTTATGTCAGTCCCCTGAAATTCTATAGATAGAGGTTCCATTGTATATAAAAGGACATTTTTTTTTTTTGCATGATCACAACATTTTGCTGGCCAGGCCAGGTGGTCAACTAGGGTGCTGCCTGGATTTTGTTCTAAATACTGGTCTGCCTTGTGGGTGTTGACCCTATGGCTTGTTTAGTGTCTGCTCTGTGACCATCCATTCCCTGCCTGAGTGTGTTGGTGGTGAGGCCGATGTATTCTGCATTACAGTGTTGGCACTGTAGCTGATAAACCAGATTTTCTGTTTCACAGTTGTAGTTGCCTTGGATGTGGTAAGTACGGCTAGTGAGTCTACCGTTGAAAGAGGTTGAGGCTTGGTGGATGGCACAGGAGCCACAGCGTGGGCTATTGCAGGGGTGGGATCCTCTGGGGGCGATAGTCTGCAGCTTTGGACGAACCAGTTTGTTGCGGAGGTTAGGTGACCTTTTGAAGACCAATCTGAGTGATTTGGAGAGCAGGTCTTGTGTTTGTGGTGAAGAAGCCAGAATTTTGTATTCAGAGTGAAGAAAGTTTCTGAGTTTACTGAGGATTATTATGTCTGGGTTGTTTTGAAGATCTCTGATGACTGTTCTTCCTGAAGGGGTTATGTTGCATGTGAAAGATGTCAAACACAGCCTTAAAAAACCATGGGTATTTTATTAGTTACATTAATTTTGTGCCATATATGTACATTCTCATTAAAGACTTTCCATTATTGGCAATATAACACAATCTCTTACAGCTCTACCGAATTTGAGAATTTGTAACATTCTGCTTATTAAGAAAGCTGACAGGTAACTTCTTGTAAACTCAGTTTACAACTGTTAGGCCACCTGACATTAAATAAGAAAATAGCAGTTCTTACACACTAAACTCTAACTCTACATATAGATGCAAAAACTTACACACATACACACTTATTAAAGGGCATCATACAATTTCAATATGAATCATTCTATACAACATTGGTTTTCAAAGAATGGACAGTACAATGTTTCATTCATGCTCCAATTTCAGCAGTGCCAACATCACTGATGCAGGTAGAAAGTGGCAGAGGCCATTTCGAGCGGGGACAGCTGTCACTTGGGGCTGTCTATCACAGCGTTGGCCAGGCTCGTCATCTTGGGGTACTTGATCTTCTTCTTGTCCAGTTCGTCTTGAGCCCACAGTATTAGTTTCAGAAGACTAGACAGTTTGGGAGTGGTTGGCTCCCTGTTCTCTATCTTCAAAATAGCTGCATTCAATTCACTCGCAACCTACAATTGAGAAGCGATTCCAAATAAATGATAAAACATAGTTTTGTTTCAACACATATACTGCAATTACAGTTTTAAAACCAACTTTGGCTCCTGTTACACAAGGCCACCTTCTAATAATAGTGCAGAACGGCGACCCTGGGAACTGCCCCACCAACACGCAACCAGATCCCCAGACAGANGCCACCTTCTAATAATAGTGCAGAACGGCGACCCTGGGAACTGCCCCACCAACACGCAACCAGATCCCCAGACAGACACCTGGCTTAAACATTCAATTACGCCTCCGCTACATTTAAAATTTCCCACCTAACCCTGGTTCGCCTCGGCNCAGACACCTGGCTTAAACATTCAATTACGCCTCCGCTACATTTAAAATTTCCCACCTAACCCTGGTTCGCCTCGGCTACTCTGTTTACTGTTTGCTAACCTCTGCTCTGCCCAATAGACCACCGCCTGCCGCCTGATGAAGCATAGCTAGCGAAACGTGACTGCACATCCACGTGGAAAATGTGTTTGTCCGACTGCATGCGTGCACATGTCTATCCACAAGTACCGCCCTGCGAGTACTTGTGTATTCAGTCTCCTCTTTATAATGTAAAAACTATTAGAACATTACTGTAAACCATTACACTTTCTGCGCTTCAATCGTGTTCTGTACAAGTACAAAAAATTACTACAAAAAACTTTGCACACACCCATACGTACTGTATTTTCAAGGCTTGGGCTGTCAAACATTTCACACTCAAGCTAAAGAGTGCTATGGTCGGCTACTGTAGCAAAGTTAAACACCGTGACAGCTGACACATGAAATCCTTTTGTTTTCTTCAACGTCTTCTGCATTTACATGTTTCACAGTCACATCAGCGGAGTAAGTTATGCCATCAGCCATTCACGTATAATCCCAAATTTTATTTCAACCAACTACCCAGGCTTTTCTCACATAATTTCACGTTTCTTCAGGCAAAAACTTTACAAAGTTAATAAGCCGTTTAACTGGCTTAGGATGAAACACATGCCAAGTGGCTCTGTGGACAAAACAGTCCAAATAAACTGAAAATTACAGAGCTGATATTGTCCACTTCATATAAGTGGGGTAAATTTAGACAGATAATGTTGTAATGACACAGTATTAGTAATTTTCGGGACACGTGTTTCATTTTCTTTCGTTTTGCTAAGCTTCGTAATATTTTTATCGGGTTTGAAATTAAAAGTAGCGGAGGATCGTTTACAGTGATAGTTTGTTTATCGGGCATACGTTTGCAGTTTCGTTTTGAAAGTTGGAGTTTTTGTTAAGCGTCAGCATTAGATTAGCTTTTTTCAGACTGCGTCAACAGTTTTGCTCAACAAGTTTTGTATGACGCAATTTCGATAACGTGTGCCGAGCGTGTGTGGCAGCCCACGCCAAGCCCTTATCTGAGGAGGGAGGTGACAGGCAGCCAAGTACACATGTGCCTGTCACCATTGAATTCGGTTGAATCAAATCAGTCGTCTGAAGCCGTTGTCAACTAGAGCTCGCCTAGACCGTGTCGGGCTTAGCACTAACCCCCACACCGGCAAACTTGAGCGATTATTTCTCCGCCGGTGTGGGAGGTCGCTGCATTGGTTATTTCTTCGGGCAAGTTCTTAAGAAATGAAATAATTCGTAAACGACTGTGGCGCTGTTCTGCACTTGTCTGTTTATCTGTGAACGGTTCGTACTCTGCATACCTGAACTTGGTATGTGAACTGTGTCACTAAAATGGTAAATAAAAATATAGAACAAATACCCCGGAACAAGTTATAGACGAGTGGCAACTTAAAGCCGGCTATAACTGTGCGCGTGCCACGTTACAATGTGACCAACCTACACAATACGTAAACAGTAAATGCTGACGTTGGCCGAATATGTTGAAACATCATGCCACACCGCCACTGTATCTTGTCAACATACTTTAATTCTATTGATATTAGAATCGTCCTATATTGTCTACAGTATTTCAGTTGAGTGAGAACCGGAAAACTAAATTTTGTGTCCATTTAAAACATGGGGATGACCAAAGTATATCATCCATCTACATCGACAATTAATTCAGTAAATGAATCCTTTCACTGCTATAGTGCATAAACAAACTCCATACGTATTATTAACTCTGAAAGCAAGCAAACAGACAAATGTTCTCTCACTAGTATTTGCATTCTCCAGGCAGTAACAAGAGAAAAGTAAAATGTACTAAAAAACATTCCTAAATCTCTTAGCATAACAAATAATACTAAAATAAAATTACAATTACAAGAATTCAAAAAATTCATTAAACTGTAGGAAAATATGGTACACATGGAGAGAATGGGAAATGCAAAGTAAATCAAAGTGATTGTTCAAATACTCTAAATGATAATGTAATGCAAAGATGCTTTTTAGAAAAGTGACCGCAAATCATGCTCAACAGAGCTTCAAAATATATGCCACATATCTGAATAAAATAATATTAAAAATACATAATACAAAACTTAACAGAAAATCTGTTGCAAGTTTTGGTCCATAGCTCCATGCAATTTGGAAGAGAACAAGTAAACTAGTGGAAATGTACCTTCTGCCTGTGTGTCGGGTGAAGAAGATCTCTGTAGGGAGAGTTGTGAGGCTCGTCGAACGCCAGAAGAGCGAGCGTACGCTCTATCTCCTGCAGAACTGTGGGGTCCGACTCCNCAAAAAATTCATTAAACTGTAGGAAAATATGGTACACATGGAGAGAATGGGAAATGCAAAGTAAATCAAAGTGATTTTTCAAATACTCTAAATGATAATGTAATGCAAAGATGCTTTTTAAAAAAGTGACCGCAAATTATGCTCAACAGAGCTTCAAAATATATACCACACATGTGAATAAAATAATATTAAAAATACATAATACAAAACTTAACAGAAAATCTGTTAGAAGTTTTGGTCCATAGCTCCATGCGATTTGGAAGAGAACAAGTAAACTAGTGAAAATGTACCTTCTGCCTGTGTGTCGGGTGAAGAAGATCTCTGTAGGGGGAGTTGTGAGGCTCGTCGAACGCCAGAAGAGCGAGCGTACGCTCTATCTCCTGCAGAACTGTGGGGTCCGACTCCNGGAGTTGTGAGGCTCGTCGAACGCCAGAAGAGCGAGCGTACGCTCTATCTCCTGCAGAACTGTGGGGTCCGACTCCCCTGCCTCGGACAAATGCTCCTGAGCAAAGTGAAGGGACTCCTCCACACGGCCCATTCGGATCAACTCTATCAGGTGTAACTGCTACAGTGGACATAGAAAACACAGAAGGCGGGTGAGGCTACATCTAACCACACTGCATGCAAGGGAACAGTTTAGCACTCGCTAGGCTTANGGTGAGGCTACATCTAACCACACTGCATGCAAGGGAACAGTTTAGCACTCGCTAGGCTTAATGAAAAGTCTATTCAATCCTAGGGTTGCCAGACGTACACATTTACCCAGGGCAGAACAGTTCCAATTTTGCTCGCTTTGTTCCGCATACTGTTTTTGTTTGTAGGTATGATCAATGTTCTGATTTTTAAGATTGACTGCACAACCTCACAAAAATGAACATGATTACAAATTAGTGATCGTAGCATCCTTTAAAGAAATGTGTATTCTTTTCATAGTTCACTCTTGGCAATAGAGTAATTCAATTACATAAGTTTTTACAGTCGCAAAAGACAATGAAAATGTATTTTCAGGTACAAAAAATGAATATAATTTACAAGTATTTTCAAAATTAAACAGTGTATCTATTGTAACTTGGCCCTGTTTGGTTTAATAAATGTGACACTGTTGTGCATGTATGAGATCTTTGTTAATTTAGAATGAGTCAAAAAAAAGTAATGTCGCTAACACACGTACTGATTTTCCTTGCCGAACATCTGGCAACCCTAATTAAATTCAAATAAATTAAAAAGATAATTATTTCACCATCTCACAGCTAGATGTATGCTATCTTGAGAAGGTTAGACATGCCTTGATTTTCCACATACAAAAATATGTATCCAAAAATTCTATACGTGGATTTTAAAAAAAGTTGAGCTGAGCTGAGAGGCTTGGTGCTTAACGGCGAGTGGAGTGGAGAGATTTGAGAGCCAATGATGATGAAGTGGGGAAAGTATGGAGCAACGCCGGAATGCAAGGGCGACGGAAACAGGAGATCCCCGAAAAAAAACCCTGACCAGCAGCATCATCTGGCATGACTCCAGACTCCCACATGCGAAAATCCAGGAGCAATCCCACTGGGAATTTAACCCAGTTCACCCAAGTAGGAGGCGAGTAGTCTGACCACTACGCCACAGCAACCCCTGGAAGCATTCTGGAAATGTCTTGTCACATTTCCCATGTGCGAAAATCTGGATGACCCCATTGTGAACCTAATAAAGTTCACCTTGACAGGTGGCAAGCAGTCTCACTCTACCACACTGCCGCGGAAATTTTCAAAACAAAAAGTTCCTGGCCATTTTGGAGGAAAAAAATTTATTACTGTAAAAAAAACTAACTGAAATAGCAAATTAATTGTGAACCTTTTATGACACAACTTAATCAGATTTTATTAATTAGAAAAACACTAGTATACTTGTGACATACATTTTGCTATGCATGTCACCACAAGTAATGGCCCACACACACACATGATGGTTGCTGAAGACGAGAGTGCTTCACACACAGACAGACTTCTATCTTCATGCTACCATAATCACAAATTAAAAATATTAATAGTTTTTCCTGGCATTCTATTATTTTATTCCTATAATTCTTAATTAGCAACCCTGTAAGCATGTTGTGCAATCAGGCTTCCCACTCCCACTGATTACCCTGGAGATGTCTACATCTAATAAAAGAAAAACTGAAAAGCAGTGCTTGATTATCATTTTTTTAAGCTCTCTTACGTATCTATGGTCCTTTCTTTGGAGTACTGTAGCGACACTCCTACTATCGTCTTACGAAAAGCAGAGAGCCTGCCTTCTTAAGACAGTCGCCTACCACAGACTCAGAAGCAAGGCCAGGTACGCGATTACTGCTATGAGCCAGGCTCTATAAACTGTCAAACAGTGTTCTCACTGTGCTGTATTTATCTATGGGGATTGCGGTGACCCTATCATGTTATAGGCACAAAGTGTGTAGCGAAGATTACTGCAGACTTCTATTGTAGTTTTGCTATCACTATTTTAAGACAGACCAGTCTGAAAAAGCAGTTTTTAACTATGTTGGACGGCTCTAAAATAATATTTATGGCATGCATGACATCTTGAAAACTACTATTCGGTCATCATCTGGAGTATATATTTTTTTTGTATGCGAAAATATTGAGGACACTTTCAATAGTTTTCTATAAAAAAAAATCCAACAAGTTGCAACACAGTTTGAGCACAAGATAGGCGACCACCTTCACTTGCAACGACTGCTCTCTTTTTTAATTCTTTCCTCTTTCTACTAACCTTTAGAAACAACCGCTGCCCAGATTATAATGTGATTGGTTCCTGCACACATCAGAGTTACTGAGAATCTCAAAAGCATAACGGGCCAACTTCTTCAGGCTTGCTTGTACATGGGATACACTTAAGTAGAAGTCACAAGGGTGTTCTGGGTCACTCCAACAAACCAGCATTCTACCTCACTCTACCAGCATAAAATGTCAAAAACAGTACAGGTACGCAGGTAAGTAACTTACTTGTACTTACATAAGGTAAAGTTTGTTAACCACGAAGAAATGTTCCTCTTAATAACTAAGTAAAGCTTTCTAGTATAATTTATAAAATTAATTACTTAGAAATGACTCAAATCTCAAAAAAGTGCTATCGGAATAAGTCTTGAAATTGCTCATTACCTATTGTACAGGACAGATTGGCAAAAAGTCATGGGCCAGGGGCATGGCTTCCTAGCATTTACAGGTGCAACGCAAGCAACTGCACACCTGGACAACACCGTGGTCGGCTTTCAACTGTCCTATATTTGCCGAAAGTAAGAGAACCGACTAGATGCTCCAAAACTGACAGTAATAATTTGCAACAGCTGAATATTTTATTTACACCTGCAAAAAATTTAATGCACTCTATTAACCAATAGCACTTACAAACTTTCTTATGGCCGAACAGAATTGTTTAATATTGACTTTGGTAAGTAATCACAAAATTACCAGGATTTGAAGATAAATTCTGTACTTTTCTGCTTCTTGCTGCTGGTCACCGAGATGTGTAATCAGCACTACAACGACCGACGTACCCATTCTAAGGACCTCGTCACAGAGTACATAAGTACACAGAAACAAAATGGTGTGGTGGTTCCTCTGATGTGGGCGTGTCTGTCCTCTGATTGGCTGCGCAAAGCTCTGGGAACCGGCTTTGTGTCCGAGTGACTACTGCATGCTGCAAAAGCTTCCCCATTGGCCGAGCTGCCAGCCAACTAACAGGTGACCCGGCACTGATCGTTGAACGACACTCCAACATGTTGCTGGCGTGGGAGCTGCTGTTTCACAGTGCGCTATGTTCTGGCGGTGAATATCACAAGACCCGTGCTATAATTAATTTAGGTAAATAATACAATTTACATGAAAAAGTCTGAAGAAAAACATTTTCAAACAAATTATTTTGCTAACAATCTCTTCTCAGTCAAAGACATACGAGAGGAAATCATTTTGGCAATAGATTAATGACGGCCATTAACAAACACCTACAAACACAATCTCTTAATGTTCACATGTCTCTAACAGTGGAGTCATTAAAAATTTTAACTGTGATACAATGCAATTGCTCCAAGAGCTACTACTGTATTATTAATTGGACTTACAACCTGCAAATGAAAGTAGAGGTAGCGGTCGTTGTCCAGCAACTCTGGATGCAACTGGTTGACCAGCGCCGTCGCCTCCTCAATGCAACCACTCTGTATAGCATCACGAATCCTGATCCTGTCGTCCAGAGAATCCAGTTCTATCGATGGCTGGACGCCTGATTCTTGTTGGAACTTCTCCGCAGCCTCTTTGAATCCCTCTGACATACAAGCACATGTGTTACTTACAACTGAATACTTCTAATCAACCTACAACCAAGTACACTTCAACATCGAAACTGACCAGCGTAACTGTGCTACCTAGTGCGAGACCGGCACAACCAAAGGACACGGTTNTGGAAACAAACAAACAAAAAACACACACACACAAAAAAACACAAACAACACACACTCTCTCTCTCTCTCTCTCTCTCTCTCTCTCTCTCTCTTTACGCCCTTTGAAGAGCAAGCAAGAGTAAATGAATAAGTTTGGTGTTTTGTTTTGAGTATATGGATATTAATTTACCCACAATTTTCTGGACATAAAAAAATTTACAAACAACTTTTTGTAAAATGTGGCCTGGGCAAAGATGAAAAAGTGCTTTTGTGGAACGTAACTGAGACATGCCCTAAAATAATTGAACCACCACATACTTTCAGTCGGCCGGTCCCAGATTAGGCAGCCGCGTTAATCCGAGCAGGAAACTGAAATTTACTTCCACCAAATTTTGTACACCAAAATAAAAACAACAGGTCATGAGAGCAACGTATCTGTGTTCCCACATTATTTTTAATTATCACCTGACCTACACACTAAAACAAGACATCAGCTCTCTGTTCCCCAAAACCTCTCCTGGTAATTATATAAATTGCTGATGTTTAGAAAAAACAATTTCGGGAACAAACTTGGAATTAAATAGAAAAAACCTAAGAAATGTGGTACAGATTTCTAACATTTCTACTAAAGTTCTCAACAAACTGTTACATTTCATATTGGCTTAGCTTGGTATTCAGACCTACGCTCCTAGCACTTAGAAACTTACTTAATATACAAAGTGTTACCACATGCAATTAAAAGTTAGTGATATTGAACGAACACCTACATTACAAATGCTCGTATAAACGTTTCTGAAAATTACGGCAAAAAATATTAAAAATAGCACCATTAGACTTTACAGAAGCTGCTGATTAATTTCCATTCAGGCAGTTTTGACATGATATATTTGTGCATATTTGAGGTCCTCTGTGGACAACCACACACTGAAATGCTCAAATGGTGTTTTACTATGACAGAATATTAATTTGCGGTGGAGATGCCACATGGTGTCTTTTGCAGTGTGTGTACAGATGTAGCATTTGTACGGGGATGGCTTTCCAATTTGAACATGTGGATAGTTGAGAATTACAAATGGAGGCTGCAACATTGAATGTTTCAAAGGTTGTGGATAAGCTATCTAAGTGTTAAGAATCTGGTGGCAATGTGCTATCCCGGCCACTTCTTTTTGAATATTTTTTAAATCCTGGAGTTTTGTTGAGCGAGATGAAAGACTTGCATACGACAGTTGTTAAAAAGGCAGAGGAAAGAGAATATTTTTGCTGTCAGCTGTATTGTCAGGAAACTGGGGCAGCGGTGGCGTAGTGGCCAGGGCGCTCGCCTCACACCACGGCGATCTGGGTTCGATCCCCAGCGGGTTCACTCCCGGATTTTCGCATGTGGGAATCGTGCTGGACGATGCTGCTTGCCGCGGGTTTTCTAGGGGTACTCCAGTTTCCCCGCCCTTGCATTCCAGCGCCGCTCCATTCTAGGGTTTCATTTCTGTCATGTCTGGGGATGACGGTCACCTACGGGTCCCAGCTGGAAAGACCGTCACTCGGAGGGTGTCGCCTTGCCCTGGGTGCACTCCCCACACGCCATTTTTTTTTGTCAGGAAACATAAGATTCAGTGTAAATAGGTGAGTACATTTTTTTAGTTAGTGGGTTTCGAGTAAAGTTTTTCATATACTATCAACAAATTTTGTTACACTAAATAATATGTGTATTTATTTATACACGCCTTACCTGTAACCAAGTAGTTCATGATCAGTTTGTTCATGTCAGAGCGCTGAATGTGCAATCCTTCGAGGCGGTTCATCCAGTCATCTTTAGAAATATTCTCATGCTTTTCTGTGTAACTCATACTGTCGTCTTGGGAGGTAATTTTGGTTTGTATTTTTTAAACTCGAAAACAGGACTCTACCACCTGTAAAAAAAAAAGTTGCCCAAGTATAATGACATTCAATCTACTCCCCAGTAACTAAAATGCTCAACAGAATAGCCACACCATCCCTGCCAAAAGTTAAATTACAGGTACCCTATCCTATTTCACTTCAGACACAACTACAAGTTGCAGAATGGAGCGCGTGAACGTCCGGCGGTAAAGTGTTTTCTCATAACACATTTAGGCACCCCTCTGAAGATATTTTTGCTTCACTTACAAATTTAATTTTGGTGCAATCAAAACCTAAATTACATGCTGCATAAACAATGCACAAATATGTATAACCCAGAAGTGAATAATTGTATAAATCAATACCTATCACAAATATGTACATTACAGTATAACAATGAATAAAATTTTTTTATACAATACATAAATGCATCTCTGTGAACTAAAAACAGCATGGGTGCATATTTGCTCTCATTCTGGTATCATATATATTATACTTGGTGAGGGGTAATAAATAAAAATAAATAAATCCATATATATGTAAAACTGCACACACACCATGCAACCCCCCCCCCCC
>NQII01002462.1:81693-96930 GCA_002778355.1 Clitarchus hookeri | reverse complement strand
CCAACACACACACACACACTGAATGTATGTTACAAACTTTGTAAGGTGATATCTCACAAAAAATGACAAAAATAATACAACTCATAACCTAAAATAATTACATGGGGGGTATGCCCCCCTAAAGCATGAGATTTTGTAATAAATTTAAATATATCAGAAAAAAACTTGAGAGTGGTGTATGATGTTTAGTTGTCAAAATATCTTAATCTTCAGAACATTTTGTTAGTAGAATTATTACCTTCCATAATTTAAATTGGGGTTGCCAGATTTAGGGTAACATAAAAAAACTCCAACCCCTAACTTTGATTCAGTTTCGATGCCCGGGGTCAACATATATAAGCTACATTAACATTGTGAAACACACCCGGGCCACGGTGGTTTAGTGGTTGACTGCTCGCCTCTCACCAAGGCGAACCCGGGTCACTCTTAGATTTTCACAAGTAAGAATAGTTCCAGACAATGCCACTGGTCTGCGGGTTATCTCTCTGGGATCTCCCGGTTCCTCTGCCCTTGCATTCTGGCGCTGCTTCATTCTCACCTCGTTCCACCCTCATCTGCTCTAAAGACCTCGCTGTTAAGAGCTGCCAAAATCTCTCAACATTCAACACTCTGGCCAACAGTAGTCAACAAATTAGTTCACTAATTAATAATAAATATAACTTGCAATTGGACTACGGCTCGGTGGCGACCTCATTCACCTCCCAGCCACTAAACTCCTCTTCTACACCCTTCCAGAACTTTCTGACCCCTCTCACAGCTACGAATACCTCCCGCAACACGTTAACACTCCCTCACAGATCTTGCACAATTTTCAAAGAGTGCAGTAGCTATGGTTTTATGCCTATCTTTCAGTCTTTGTCTCTTATGGTTGTTAGTGAGTTAACATAACATACTCAATCCTCACACCCAACATGAGTCAAATGTGCTACGTACATTACAATTACCAAGGAATTACATCTGCCACCTACACCAATAGTAAATCGTGCATGATCCCCCCCACCCCAATCCCCTCACAATTTTATGGTGGTTATGCATTTTTTTTGGGCTTTGCATGCTTTGTGGATTTTTTTCTACAGATAATCAACTAGCTCTAGTAAAATAATGCAAAACTGCACCGTCCTGCCTCCTGAAGCGTAGAAAAGCAAGAATGGAGGACTGCATAGAGTTGCCTGCTCCTAACTTATCTGTGGGAAGCAAAGTGGCACAGATGTGCATGAAACCACTTTTCTAGAGCTTGCGGTGGACTTACTTTCGTGGTTTGGCATTTGTCACATTATTTTTTTAAACTTTTTCCACTTGAAAATTTTTTTGTTTCTCAAAGCCTTCCTTGTCACTGTTGTTCGTAGTACCATTTACCGGTATTTTCCTGGAGGATGCAACCACAGTGAAGTTCCTAGTACCAGCGAGAGATCCTCAACCAAATTGGGGAGGGTGAAGGAAATTATTATTTAGAAGCATAATAGAGCAATTTACTACCTGATTACTACCTCGGTTCGTTCCAAAACAAATAAATTAATAAGCACGTACCTATCACCCTACGTATATTTTAATTTAATAATGGCATACAGAGTGATTTTCAGGGATAATTTCACACATGCTAATAAACAGTTCATTCTTTACAAAAAAAATTATAAATTCTTGCAGGCACCTGTTCAAAGGAGGACACCGTGTGGTACAGTCATAAAACTTGATGGGAGAGGAATATTTATCTATCCTCAATGTCAGTAAAACCTTTTCAAGGAAATAATTTCTAGACATTGAATCGTTCATTTACTGCCAAAACATTATAGGCTGTTCGCAGTAAAGTGAGCATATTTCAAGGCCGTGCCTAAATGGACCTTCCCGCTTATCTGTATCCTTCCACCAATTGTCACGTGACTCAGAAACACAGGGTATACATTATACAACTCTCGAAAATTGACGTTTGAGGCCAATATAAGATATAATTATTTAGTTATTAGGCCTGCTGGGAGTGCCTTCGAAAGTGCTCACTTTACCGTGGAGGAATTACACCATTCTAATGACCAAAATTTTAAATTTGAAACAAAAAAAAATTAATTGCATAACAACTTCTCCTGTTTACTGACATTCAAATTTCTGTAGTTATTCAAAATAGCTGTTCAAGACAAAATACTGCAAAATTAATGTTTTCACTCACTATCCTAGAGAATTGCATAGTTTGCCAATTTTCAACNGTTCAAGACAAAATACTGCAAAATTAATGTTTTCACTCACTATCCTAGAGAATTGCATAGTTTGCCAATTTTCAACGAGCGTGTACCCACACCATAGCAGAAACAATAGCCGACACCTGCAGGCACTGTAGTTCACACATTAAATACCACCAAAAGTAATCCTTGGTAATTTTTTACTTTAGGGGCTTTCCTGAAAATAAGAAAAAAAACTCCAGAAAGTGGTATATTTCGACTCTNTACATTATACAACTCTCGAAAATTGACGTTTGAGGCCAATATAAGATATAATTATTTAGTTATTAGGCCTGCTGGGAGTGCCTTCGAAAGTGCTCACTTTACCGTGGAGGAATTACACCATTCTAATGACCAAAATTTTAAATTTGAAACAAAAAAAAATTAATTGCATAACAACTTCTCCTGTTTACTGACATTCAAATTTCTGTAGTTATTCAAAATAGCTGTTCAAGACAAAATACTGCAAAATTAATGTTTTCACTCACTATCCTAGAGAATTGCATAGTTTGCCAATTTTCAACAAGCGTGTACCCACACCATAGCAGAAACAATAGCCGACACCTGCAGGCACTGTAGTTCACACATTAAATACCACCAAAAGTAATCCTTAATTATTTTGTTATAATTAAACAATAAATAATAATTAAAAATTTGTTACAGAATGTATTCCAATAATNGAGTCGAAATATACCACTTTCTGGAGTTTTTTTTCTTATTTTCAGAAAAGCCCCTAAAGTAAAAAATTACCTAATCCTTAATTATTTTGTTATAATTAAACAATAAATAATAATTAAAAATTTGTTACAGAATGTATTCCAATAATANTAATCCTTAATTATTTTGTTATAATTAAACAATAAATAATAATTAAAAATTTGTTACAGAATGTATTCCAATAATATAATGTGTTTAATCAAGCCCAATATTTCTTTAAAAAAAAAACATTAGGGCCTAAGCAGCTTCTTCCTTCGGAAAATGTTCCCACGTCACTTGTGTGCTATTATTTCTTACAAGTATAGTCCATTCCGCTTACTACAACTTTTTTCTGAAGCCCTGCTAAAGTTATGCTTCCAAATATTCCTCCGTCTCATGCAAACAAAGCTTAACAGAGTCTATAAAATTACGCCAGAAGTACAACGCACTGCATTCGTGAGCTCTTGAGTTTCATAGTTTGTATACAAACTCTTACTTACTACGCATTACCATCACATCTATTTTCTCACTGTTTTTATTTGTATGAGTTATAAATGAAATATTATAATTGAGAGGTGAAATACAAGTAGAAGTTCAATTTAACTAAAAATAAGNTTTGTATGAGTTATAAATGAAATATTATAATTGAGAGGTGAAATACAAGTAGAAGTTCAATTTAACTAAAAATAAGGTACTTTTATGTTAACAATAATATAAAACATTTGAAATATATGACACATTAAGAGACAACTCAACGCATAATTCACGGGGAGATTTTTCAGGGGTTAGATTCAAAAAGTGTGAAGAAAGAGCAAATAGACTATAGAAAGGTTTCTCATGAANAGGGGAGATTTTTCAGGGGTTAGATTCAAAAAGTGTGAAGAAAGAGCAAATAGACTATAGAAAGGTTTCTCATGAAGCACTTTACCAAACTGTACGACACACAGAGTTCATTACAAACTATTATACACTCTACCAAAATTGTCAGAAAAGTACAACTCAGTTCCATATGAAAGTAGGAAGCATATACCTTGTAACATTGAAAAAATATTTAGCTACAATTTACATCCTTATTTTAATGTTTTAAAAAATAAAGTAAGAGTGCAACTTATTTTTAATAAAAATTTTAAGCATATTTTTATTTTGGGCGATTCAAGCTTGAGCCACAATAGCTCAGCAAACACTACACGACAGCCTGGCACGACGACTGAACTCGGCGGAATTTCATATTATATTTTAATTCAATGTTCACAATACTCCGACGAAATATGCCCAGCAAGTGTGGTGGTTGGCTGTTGGAAAATCCTGAAACTGCAAGTTATACTAATAATATTCAATATTTAAGATTTAAAACTCACGATAAAGTGAACAATTAATTTGCTTGTGACAATATTTGCATTCATGCAGAAAAAAAAGAAGTTATTTTCGCGCTAGGGCCTAAGTTAGCGTATTATTTACATTCTTTGTTCTCCCCGACGAGCCCGACATGACAGAAAGTAGGATAGAACCTACTTTTGTCGAGCTGTGATTTTCCCAGACTGATGTAACCGTGACCTTGATTTTTCACTGGCTGCTACTCAGATTTCATCATGTCAGGTTCGTCGGGGTACAGTGACTACAAGAGCACATTTTGCAATACCATCAAGCAAGATAATCACAATAATTACTCATATTATGTATAGGCTTTTCACGGTTACGTCCAAATTTCCTGAAGCCCTGCTAAAGTTCTGCTTCCATGATATGCCTCTACCTCACGCTAAAAAAACGTTAAGCTGTAACTATAAAGAATGGCGGCTTTTCCGAAGAAAAAAAAACCCAAAAAGTGGAATATTTTGACTCTACTAATTACACAGAACATGAACTTACTAGGGGCATTAACATATTATGATTATAAACCACAAAAACCATAGTGGGGAGGGCTATGAAGATCAGGGAAATTGTGGGGTAAAATCACTAAAAATACACACAGAAATTATGAAAACACCCCAATTTAACATTTGTGCACCCAATTTCTTAATATATGCCCATTTTTAACCTATTTAACCACTATTTAACATTTTTAATCCTACCTAGGATTTTAGGGTTTTAAAGCAACAGTAAAACATACCAGAAGTATGTGAATTTACTCACCTAGGTAGGCCAAAACCACGTTAATTCAACAAACTGGCAAACGTCCAGGTAACGCCCGCCACATAGACGACTGTCACGCACAGAAGCACTCGTATTTGCACCCTCTATTCTTAAACCACAAGCCTTTGCATGGTTAGATTCTGACGTCACAACTCACGTGCGCAGCAACACTCCACTCGCCACGAACCACACTGTATTGCATCTAAACTGCAACTAACCTACGGTAAGTCTGCACATCCACAGCAAACAGGTGAATGCTGATTCACATTTGTTTACGCTACTAAAGCATTACAGGACTATACAACATGGCATCCGACGTAAACAAAGCAGCCAAACTCCTCGTATATTATCTATTTTATTTTCGACATTCTGCTTATTTTATCATTACGCCGTCCTAAGTATGAAACACGTAAGGTGTGCAAAAGCCATTTATATAACTTTTGTGGGTCTATGTCTGCTTAACAAAAGTTGCTGTTCTTTATAATTACGGCATTAAATTTATACATATTAATATTTAACCCACGAACTATTTCTTTTCAGCTATAACCAACNAGAGTCGAAATATACCACTTTCTGGAGTTTTTTTAATTATTTTCAGAAAAGCCCCTAAACTAGAAAATTACCCTAAAATCAAGACAAAACCTTTTTCCATATACAATTTTTTTATAACCAATTGAACATGTAACTCCTAGGGTGATTTTTCAAAGGTTCTTTTCAAAAGTATCGAAGATACCGTGAATGGATTATAATTATTCAATTTCAGCCATGAAAGTTACCATTTTTACAACTGAAATGGAAGAGCAAAAATCAATTACAAAAAATATTTGTAAACAACATTCCTAATTTATTACATACAATTAGAGTAATTATTACGACCATATTCCTTTTTCTACTGTCAGCGGCTTAGACTGCTGACAAATGTTTCTTTATTCACTAATGCTGCTGGAAAATAACAGCGGGGAGGTGTCTTGGAGTCTGGGTTCGAGGCCAACCAAGAAATTGCAACATTTCTTTTATCGGCCGAGGATGTGAAAACAGTAAGAATAGGTTGATTTTCAACTGAATTAAATGTCCACACTACAAATTTTAAAAATTAATTTTCTTATCATAACAAAAACCATTCATTTGTAATGGTGGTGACAAAATGGTCGGGCACGGTGCACACCAATATTTCTACTGCTGGCAGTGCTGACGAGTGTTCCGCCACGGAGAACACTGATTGGCTGTTGGTTTCCTACCGATCAGCAACCTTGGCGCTCTCAGTAGATAATGGAATGAGGACCTCAATGATTTTGCTTGATTTTTTTTTTGTAAAAATTGTTTTCTAAAGTATTTGCAATGGAAATATGCTTAAATTTTAATTAATCTCAATCAGTAGATTATAGAAAATTTTTTTTAAGTATATGCTTCCTTCTTTTATATGAAACTTAAATCTTACTTTTCTGACAATTTTGACAGAGTGCATAAGTCTATTAGTAGTTTTTCCACACATAAGAATCGAACCTTTGAAAAATCACCCCATGTAGGATTTTTTTGGCTTTTACGTAAATATCTCCTCCATTGCAAGAGTTTTATACGTACGTTAACACAAAAGTACTTTATTTTTCAGATAAATTGAATTTTTATTAATATTTTAGGTAATTATCTAGTTTAGGGGCTTTTCTGAAAAACACAATAAAAATTTAAAATTATGATATATTTCTACTCTGCTAATGATGCAGAACACAAATATACTAGGGGCATCGCTTTAAAATAAGTGCAACATATTTTAAAAATTGAACATGTTTGTGAGATGACTGTTTCTGACAGTTTGTTTAAGTTTATGAACGAAACGTTTTATGCCAACCAAAGTTGTTTTAATGAATTCAGCATAGCTTACCTGGTTGATATTGAAGCGGCCGTAGTGTTAAAATAAGTAGAACATATTAAAAAAAACTTGCGAAATATGTTTGTTTGTGTCTATTAACGTCAGAGGAATTATACCAGCCCCCTACCTAGGTGAGTCAATTTACATTCTTTTGGTGTGTTTTACGGTTCCTTTAAATCCCTGCAATCNGTCAATTTACATTCTTTTGGTGTGTTTTACGGTTCCTTTAAATCCCTGCAATCCTACATTCGTATTTTAGTGTAAAACCCAAACATCCTAGGTTAGTGTAAAACCCAAACATCCTAGGTTAGTATAAAACCCAAACATCCTAGGTTAGTGTAAAACCCTACTATCCTAGGTTAGTTTAAAACCCTAACATCATAGGTTAGTGTAAAACCCAACAATCCTAGGTTAGTTTAAAAATGTAAAATAGTGATTCGCCCATCGTGGGGTTAGGTTTTGTTAGGTTAGGTGGGCACATATTACGAAATTAGTCGGACGTTAATGCCCCTAGTATATTCGTGTTCTGCATCATTAGTAGAGTAGAAATATATCATAATTTTAAATTTTTATTGTGTTTTTCAGAAAAGCCCCTAAACTAGATAATTACCAAATACAAAATATTAACTCTTTTGTAAAAATGAAAATATCTGCAAATATGCTGCTGATACGGATATCCTAAAAATAGGCCGATATATCAGTGCATCCCTAGACTACACCTACTTTTTTTTTAACGAACTCTGCATGTTGTACAGTTGGGTATAGTACTGCATCGAAAGCCAGTCTACCTCAACCTTAAAAAACAATATACAGAAACAGACATGAAACTAACAGCATTTAGAGTTTTGTTTAGTATGAAGTTTATAGAAGATGTCCGAGACCGTTTCCTAAGTGTATAAATATACAAAAAGAAAAAAAAAATCTTATTAGTAAACTTGACATACTCTACACCTCAGTTGTTTGTTACATCCCAGTAAGGGTATAATATAGATATAAGAAACCACATCACAATCTTATGTTCAAATGCAACTTGATCTTATTTCGCCTACACAAGTTGTACTGAGAGTACACCTGAAAACAAAATACAGTCAAAGGATATTCACAAAATTGTATGATATTGAACACACCTGTCAAATAACTTCTAGGTTAAGAGGCAAATATATACTCCTAATCGTACATTATTTTACTACAAGAAACATAACCAGACTATATTTCCATAAATTTAGAACAGATATTTCATACCTCAGACGGGAATTCCGTAAAATATTTCTACAAACGTAAAAACCATTCTTATCAAATGTCAACGACAAAACACCATTTTTTGAAACGGAATACAACTTTACCAAAAAAGAATTCCGATTACCATTAGACAACAACTGAATTTCCCTTTGAAAGAGACACGGCCAATAAAACCTTTCCTAAAAATAAAATTAAAATTGTAAAAAGGACAGTCCCAACCATCAGAATTCAAAGTATTTATATGTCGCTTGGAAAAAAGCGAAGATGATTTAAAAACATTTTTATAAAAACATCTACGTGAATTAAAAGATGTTTGATTCTTAAAAATAGCAAAAATAGAAAAAGAACAAAAGCCAGGAATTTTATTTGAATATACCCAGGATTCCAATTTTCATGGGTTTGATCGTTGCTTTAAGGAACATTACACAATAAAATTATCCTCCAAATTACATACAATTTCTATTGATATCAGATCATTGAATGCTATCGATGCATCTGCCATTTGTAGTCATATATCTCACCACTTCCTTTACTTAAATTAAAGGACGCTTTCAACAAGCTTCAATTAAGGGAGGTTCGTGCCTTTGACGTGAACCACGCATCCACGAGCAACTTGAGCCCACTCTGACTGCCGCAGTTACAACTACACCAGCTACACGGGGCTGCACTAACTACATCAGGCAAAGAGTGCATAGTGCATGTCGATAAGAATGCAACTTTCAC
This sequence comes from Clitarchus hookeri, assembly GCA_002778355.1. Classification (NCBI taxonomy): domain Eukaryota; kingdom Metazoa; phylum Arthropoda; class Insecta; order Phasmatodea; family Phasmatidae; genus Clitarchus; species Clitarchus hookeri. The sequence continues at coordinate 88,068 of NQII01002462.1, read as the reverse complement.
CTTATTACTGACATGGATTACATAACTCTAGAGAAAGCCCTACTTATCTATTACAAGAGGTAATGGGTAGGTGATCCTAAACGGTGTTTACGCCAAAGCCACAGTCGTTGGGCGCACTGACAATTGGTCGTTGCATCGTAGCAACTCGCACCACGGCATACGACATGACGCACCATCAGGCGACATCACCTGGCCTGTAAGCCGAAGCTGAAGTGATAAGTACCCCAGAGTGTCACCAGTAAATACATTAAACACCGTCACCACATTCACAGCTACAGTCAGGTGTGTGTATTATTTTTGTAAGAGCAATCAAACATGGTATTCCACACCCCTTTGCCCAGGTGGACTCGTCCATCCCTTCAGGAGACAACCACCTGGCAACACTGTAGTCAGTGAAATTCCAACATGTCATACTTTTTACGAGAAAACGTAATAATGTATTCATGTTTATTTATATAAGAGCAATTATGTTTTCACAAAGGAAGATGACCTGTTAAGGCCTCCATTATTGTAACATATCATTTATTGTGGTGACAAACCCCGTAAACTTCACAACTTCAACCTTAACAGACATTTGCTAATAAAAGGGGGTGTCACCAATATGTTCATTTAATTTATACAATTCTTCACTATTACAATTATATCACAGAGTGCTCATGTTATGTTTTAACATTCGACGTTTGACTTAGGTTCTCGCCACTTGTGATGGAAACCGACGCCACTCGGCTAGTTCGTCTCAGCACTCGGACCAGACCTGCAGCGTTGGTCGCCCGCTCCGCGAGCCGCCTTGGTACCATAATTTAGGCTGTAATCACTTAACAGAAATATTAACATTTATTAACTGGAACATTTGTTTGGTCTCTTTACTGTACCGAGGCGAGAGCCACCCACACTCTCACCAGAGAGCTTAACGCCATCGCGTATCAATATAATACCATGTTCATTTCCCGCCAAGGTCACCGGCAGGCTGTAAGTGCTGGGGCCATTTTCTTTCATTGTGCACATGTAAGCAAGCACAGTGAATCAATCGATTTACAAAGTTAAATGTGTGTCGATTATTTGTAAGGTACTTCACCCTTTGTAGCAACACCCACAATTTTCTAACATATTTCAGGCGTATGAGGAGGCCTAGTCTCGTCATAAGGTATAAATAGTGTAACAGTAAGTATGTGATGTCATCAACAAACTGACAGACATTAAGGGTCCCCTGGACCATAGACCAAAAAACCCTCATCACTAACTCGCCACTGGGTTATGTCGCCGGCAATTCAACACTCAACCAGACCTGGATAACCTCGACCACATCGCCTTGTAATTAAGGCTTCCTTTTTGATTTAAGGATGTATTCGTGAAAAAGGAAGATCTCTGCATATGGCCCTTTGTCAAACCGAAAATTAATACTCAATCCATTCGTAACGTGATGTGGTCGCGATGTAACCCAGGGCTGGTTTGATGTTATATTGCCAGGCGCCATAACTCAGTGATGAGCTAATGATGAAGGTCGACGGCCCATGGGTACCCTAGTAATCCTTCGTCAGTTTGTTGATGGCTGTCACGCACTTATGGTTGCACTTTTTACATCTGTTGGCGAGACCGTAGGCCGTCTCGTACACGTGAAATATGCTAATGAAATGCGGGTGATGTTACAAAGAATGCCCTACAATGAATTGACACTGATTTCACTGGGTTGAGCGGTTTATTCACTGTTCTTGCTACAGGTGAATAATGCATGAATGATGCATGATAATGGACCCAGCCCTCAATCTGTGAAAAACACATGGTCTTATATTGAGGCGCGATTACGTTAAACTCACGGGGGAGAGTGCAGGTGGCTCTCTCCTCAGTACATTAAAGATAATACAAATATTCCAGTGACTAATATATTACTATTGTAGTTAAATGATTGCAGCCTATATGCGGGTACTAAGGGGGCTCGCGGAGCGAGCGCCAATGCCGCCGGTCTTGTCAGGGTGCTCAGACGAAATGGGCCGAATGGTGTCGGCTTTCTTCATGAGTGGCTAATAGTGAAGTCAAAAGACGAACTATGAAGCATAACATGAGCACTCTGTGATGTGATTATAATGGTTTAAAACTGTAGGAATTAAATTAAACACATTGGTGACATCCCTGTTTATTAACAAATCCCTGTTATTGTTTAAGTTGTAAAGTTGATGGGGATTTCACCACACTAAATGATTTGTTGTACACTGAGGCGACAAAAGTCATGGGATACCTCCTAATATCGTGTCAGAAGTGCAGCAACTCGACGTGGCATGGACTCAACAAGTCGTTGGAAGTCCCCAGCAGAAATATTGAGCCATGCTGCCTCTATAGACGACCATAATTGCGAAAGTGTTGCCGATGTAGGAGTTTGTGCACAAACTGACTTCTCGATTATGTCCCATAAATGTTCGATGGGATTCATGTCGGGCGATCTTGGTGGCCAAATCATTTGCTGAAATTGTCCAGAATATTTTTCAAACCAATCGCGAACAGTTGTGGCCTGGTGACATGGCGCATTGTCATCCATAAAAATTCCATCGTTGTTTGGGTACATGAAGTCCATGAATGTCTCCAAGTAGCTGAACATAACCCTTTCCAGTCAATGATCGGTTCAGTTGGACCCAGTCCATTCCATGTAAAAACAGCCCACACAATTATGGAGCCACAACCAGCTTGCATAGTTCCTTGTTGACAACTTGGGTCCATGGATTCGTGGGGTATGCGCCACACTCGAACCCTACCACCATTTCTTACCAACTGAAATCGGGACTCATCTGACCAAGCCACAGTTTTCCAGTCATCTAGGGTCCAACCGATATGGTCACGAGCCCAGGAGAGGCACTGCAGGCGATGTCGTGCTGTTAGTAAAGGCACTCGTGTCGGTCTTCTGCTGGCATAGCCCAGTACAACCAAAGTTCGCTGCACTGTCCTAATGGACACGTATGTCGTACATCCCACATTGATTCCTGCGGTTATTTCACGCAGTGTTACTTGTCTGTTAACACTGACCATTCTGCGCACACGTCGTTGGTCTCGGTCATTAAGTGCAGGCGGTCGGCCACTGCGTTGTCCATGGTGGGAGGTTATGCCTGAAGTTAGGTGTTCTCGGCACACTCTTGACACTGTGGATGAAATGAAAGCCCAACAAATGCACTGCCCATTTATACATTTTGTACACGATGCTACTGACATCTGTATATTTGCATATTGCTATCCCATGACTTTTGACACCTCTGTGTAATGCTGGAGGTTTTTATAGGCAATCTAAATTTTAGAAAAACATAATTAATCTTACATAAATACACCTTAAAAAAAGTTATTACATTTTCTCATAGAAGTGTTTGCATCTCACTTCCGATGATGCGTTTGAATTACACTGGCTACAGGGCTGCCAGGTGGCTGTCTCCTTAAGAGAAAGATGAGTCCACCTGTGCAAAGGGGTGTGGAATACCATGCTTGATTGCCATTTATACAATGAAAAACACCACTGGCTGTAGCTGTGAATGCAGTGCCTGTGTTCAATATGTTTGCAAAAGTTCTGAACACCACTGGACGACACTTTGGGGCACCTATCTCTTCAGCTCTGGCCTACCAGCCAGTTAATGTCATCCAGTGGTGCATTGCATCGTTTTTATCTGCGTGAGCTGCGAGTATGCAACGACCAATTACCAGTGCTCCCAACTGCTGTGGCTTTGGGGTAAACACCGTTTCGGATCGCCTACCCACTTATTAAAAGAGTTACCTCTTGTAATACATGAGTAGGGTGGTATCTTGAGTTGCGTAATCCTTGTCGGCAAGAAGGTGCAAGTTCCGTTCTTGCCGACCAGCAATACATACCCTTGGCCTTATGTGGTTGGTGCGGCACAGTGTAGCTGGTGTAGTTGTTGTTACTGCTGCAGTCAGAGTGGGCACAAGGAACTCGTGGACGCGAGGTTCATGTCAAAACTGATGTGGTCAAGCTTGGCTACGGTGGAAAAGCCGACTTGACCCGCGGTGTTACTAGAGTTTCTGAAATAATATTTATATGCCCGGCACCACAGTTCTGCCGTGAGCTGATGAGATTGAGGCCGTTTCGGGTCGACAGCCTAGGGGACTCTGGTGAACACTCCGTCACACACCCTGGCGAGGCTGTAGGCCACCTCGCACGCCTTAATTAATTATAAATAAAACGAACGATGCTTGTAGAGGGGTTTACTACCCGAGACTCATTATTGTATACACAACTATACACAATACACGTGGCCTGAATGGCACAGGACACTGCGAGTGAACACGTGGTCTTTATAATGTGAAACTCGAATGCACTTAACAATTCCCGATAAATAATAACGTCGCTCTCCCCTCGGCGCTATGCGAGTCAAATAATGAAACAGATGAAAATAATGATTAAAATTAAGATGGATGTCACTGGATGGCAACTCAACTGATGATGTCTTTGCTAGGGCCTCTGCAGAGCGGGAGGCTTACACGTCCGGGTCCGTTGAAGTGCTGACGAGTACTGGGTGGAAACGTGCGCCGGCTTCCGCCACCTGGGTGCATCCGACGCCATGCGGTGAAAAGATGAAACACAATATACACTAAAAATGATAATGGAATGAAAGGGATATGAATTAAATTAAACTAAGAGTACATAATTTTCCCTAAAACAATACACAATAAAAATTATAATACTTATTCTAAATGTTTTCATCGTACAAGCCACAGTATTGCCAAATGTAAAATGTCACATATCTCTGGCTGTGGCTGTGCAGACTGTCTCCCATGATGACAAAACAAATTATTAATTAACTATATACACTGACGTTATTAATAAATACACTGATGATATTATACTGATGAAATACACTGACACTTAATAAATTAGAAACATCAATGCACTTGCATTCGTGCCCACAAGCTTATCGGTGTGGTGTGTCTGGTATGTGGACAAGACTGTGCAGTCACAGTGGGCATAAAGGACTCGTGAACGTGCGGTTCACGTCACAACAAAGGAGTGGAATTGCAGTCAGCTCTCGTTTTTATGACCCCAGAGATAGCGAAATAATGACCCTTTCTTGGGAACCATGAAAAAAATGTAATTGAAATTGTGAAAGTATTTGTGGCAGTGTTTCCCCAAGCTGTAACTAAGTTTCGTGAATGTGAATTTCAAAGTTCCATTTACCTTCCAAAAATGAATTTGTAAATAATAATACGTTTGCATATTTTAATGCCTTTTTTGCAATATTTTCTTTTAAAGCTAGGCATTTCACTGTATGTACAATTTGTTCCACTCATGATTGTTTCCTTCGTGGGGTTCATCGTGTTGTAATGTTTGCTGTGTTGGTTTGGAAATACTCAATGTTTGTCTTTTCTTATAACAGTTATTGTATTAATAGTGGTGCTACTTTCGCCGAGCTGTCAAAAAGTGGCCTTCTTATATGAGATATACTATAATACAAAGCGGTTGTATTCCCACAATACTTCAGTTGCAGTTGTTTATATTCATGTAGTACTGAATTTATCAGCAGAAACAATATACTCATAAGATATTTACTGACAGTATCCCTGAATTAAAAAAAAAATTCAATTACTGATAAATGTGTTTGAAAGCACAACACGGTGAGTGTATATTGCAGCACTATAGTGGTCAGGCTCTTAACTACAATTTATTTGTTGCATCAAACTGATGAATTATCGCCATTAACTCGTATCTGTGGATGTTTCTGTTGGGGCATGTGGGACATTGGTGTTTACAAATGATGTAGTAATGTAAAAATATTACTGCAGCCACTTCATATTACTCTAAAACAGTGAAATGAAAAAAATACTATGTCATGTGAATGGGGAAGTGAAATAGTTACTGCCAAAAATAGGAGATACATTGAAGTCATGCCAATTTCTGAATGCTACACATTGAATGTTTTTATTATTGTTAATAATGTTATTTGCCAAAATGTTACCTCATTCTCCATCTCTACAAGAAAAATGTATTTCAATCAAAAGTATGGTTTCATGGTTGAGTGTAGGTGATACTCATGATAGATCTGTTGGAACTTATTTCCCCTTCTTGAATAGGGAAATTCAGCATTACCAAAATAATATGTATATGTTGATAAAAATATTTTACTGAATATCAGGATGTCTCATGAAAAAGTTATTTTCAGGTTTTCGTGTATTCTGGGGGTTTGCTCACTCATATATAGTCGGTTCACGACTAGAAGAAACTTTTGAAAATCAACCTTTAAAAAAACACCCTAGCCGTTAGCTACATGCATATAACATTACAAACAGTGGCGAGCGCGGATACAGTTATGCCGTTAGGTTGCCAACACAAAGAGAGGAAATAGTTCTAAAGTTTTAACGTAATTGTTAATTTATCGCTTACAAATGGGT
>NQII01002462.1:18920-81199 GCA_002778355.1 Clitarchus hookeri | reverse complement strand
AGGTTATGGAGAGATGGTGCATTTTAAGATTCTGAAGAAGGAGCTTGTTTTGTATTTATAAGTTACATTGCGGCATTAATTGCCATTGTTATACGTCAGTAAATAGATTACAGTCGATATAACTGGAACTTCCCCTACTATTAAACATATCTGTATCACTTCACTAAACATGAGAGGACATCGTAATCGATGAAATCGCAGTCATAATCTTTTAAGAAAACAATTGAGTATTAATGCATTTCCCCAACACCACTGTTCTACAGCCATTGTCTTTTAGTTATTGTAAATTATCAGTGTCATATNAATCTTTTAAGAAAACAATTGTGTATTAATGCATTTCCCCAACACCACTGTTCTACAGCCATTGTCTTTTAGTTACATATTGTAAATTATCAGTGTCATATTTTTCACTTTCAGTGCTACATAGCCAACCTAATTTGGATAATTTAAAAAGGACCATAATTCTGTTACTGGGTCAACTACAGTTACTGATACCAAAAACATACAAGGGTTTGTTTACAAATGATGTGTGACAATGTGATATGCTCTGCCGTGTGTTAGTTTAATAGGTGGCAGATATTGGTTACTATATAACCCTACAATCCTAGGTTAGTTAAAAAATGTAGAATAGTGATTCACTCATCGTGGGGTTNGTTTACAAATGATGTGTGACAATGTGATATGCTCTGCCGTGTGTTAGTTTAATAGGTGGCAGGTATTGGTTACTATGTAACCCTACAATCCTAGGTTAGTTAAAAAATGTAGAATAGTGATTCACTCATCGTGGGGTTAGGTTCTGTTAGGTNTGTGATATGCTCTGCCGTGTGTTAGTTTAATAGGTGGCAGGTATTGGTTACTCTATAACCCTACAATCCTAGGTTAATTAAAAATTGTAGAATAGTGATTCACTCATCGTGGGGTTAGGTTCTGTTAGGTTCTGTTAGGTTAGGTGGGCACATATAACGAAATTAGTCGGACGTTAATGCCCCTCGTATATTCGTGTTCTGCATCATTAGCAGAGTGGAAATATAAGATTTTCAATGAATTATTTTTATTTTTACAGGAAACCCTATAAACTTAATAATTACCAAAATAAAAAGTTCAAAATACACGTAGGCAATGTTCGACGATGTTATCAAGTTATTAACAAATATTCTTTATGTTCTTGTAAACACATTTAGTGGGCCAACGTAATTGATCTCAACACACACAACTTGCAAACGCAATGGTTAATACTACAGATATTTTAACATACCTTAGCACTGTAGATTTGGAGAGTTTCAACATTTCTGCCACTCTTTCCGCGACGTTGCAGGGTTTCATTTCCTCTCGCCTTACTAGGGAATACAATGATTCGGTGAGGTTAATGATGTCCTGTTGGCGTTGGTGACTTCTCTTTTATTCACCTTGCTAGAACTCATGACTGCACACAAAAACTACCGCAACATACAACGTAAAATACAGTAAATAAAATTTTAAGCAAACCTGAAATAAATTTGAAAAATATTAAACACGTTAGAACGCACTATGAGTAATCTCTTATACAGATTTCAAAAGCAAAAGGAATCTGTACGAGAAGGTTAGCACAAATTAAAGTCATACGTTATGAAAAATCAAATAATAAAGAGCTGATATTAGTATAAAAAAACCGATAAATGAAATATTAGGTTAAACAAGAATCGCACAAATTCTCTACAGCACAGCCATCCGGGGGCTTATGAGAGATTGGCGTTGCCATGTTAATGTTGTTGGATGGACTCCTTGAATGTTGACACATTTCATTGCAAAGTATTGTGTCTATAATATGTAATCAAAGTGAAAGTTTTTTCCCCCACCCAATCCCCCAGTCAAAATCAAACATATACACACATACAGAGATAGAGAGAGAGAGAGAGAGAGATAGAGAGAGAGATNTTTGTGTCTATAATATGTAATCAAAGTGAAAGTTTTTTCCCCCACCCAATCCCCCAGTCAAAATCAAACCTATACACACACACATACAGAGATAGAGAGAGAGAGAGAGAGAGATAGAGAGAGAGATAGAGAGAGAGAGAGAGATAGAGAGAGATAGATATAAAGAGATAGAGATAGAGAGAGATACAGACTCAGGCACGCACACGAAACATATAATTTTTAATACTCACATTTTGGGTTTATATAATGAAATGTTTTTCGCTTGCATCACATATTCTTTTGTGTGAAATTCTCAAGATTAAAAACTTTACGCTTGTGGAATATCCATTAATAATATATACATTACTTTTATGATGGGTACGTGCATGTACGAACACATGTACACACACACAGTGGAATGTAAACATTGCATGTAAACATTGCCATGTGACTGCCACATGGCAATGTTTGTTTACCCTTTGGCAGAAGGATACGAAATGGGCTTGAAAGTAGATCTTTAGCAGGGCTTCAAGAAAGTCTCTTCCAGTCATGAACTGACTATACTCTTGGTTATCTGATAATTTGTAGGACAATCACCATTAAGATCCTTAATACTTCCTACAAGTATAAACTGTTTTATGTATCTGTTTGTAGGCTACTAAGCAATTGTTTTGAAAAAGTGACTGTTTTTTCTGTACTCTTAACAGCGAATAGCGGCATCTCTTTCCCACACTAGCCTGTTGGGTGATGGATTGTCGCTGCTGTGAGTTGTAATTAAAAATCATCATTTGATTGCAATGCGAAAGTCGTAAGCTCCTTCTCTGGTGTATTCCCGGATGAGTTGGTAGCACTGTTGTTACTGCATGTTAAAGATGTTGAGTACTAAGTTTCATATGGGCTATTCAGGGAAAAATGATCACCTTTGAAAACTCTACTTAGCATCTCCTTGTATGCACATCATCTATTGTTCTACAATATGCGAAATTAACATTTTCTTGGGCCTGATCACTTTAATGATGTGTCGGTCATGTGAAACGGTACAATTATTGGAAAAGAAAACATTTTACAAATCTGCTCATTCTTGCGCTTACTGACAGCAAAATGAACTATCTTAGTATTGGCAAATGTTTCCCTAGCACCTTTACTTATAAAGCCTGTAAAGTCGATGTCAAGACGAGACACTGCTTACAATCCTTCTTTACCAACTTAACAACTTGAAGATTCCCTACCAGTGTGTCCATATACAAATAGTAGGAGTAGTGACATTTTTCTAATGTTGATTTCAAAAATGCACAATTAACCGAGAAGAATTTATAGGCATGTTTAACAGTTTGCTAATATAATTTAGTACTTATGTTTATTTGCCAAGTTTAATGTACTCTTAATTTTGTTTATAAAGTAATGCATTATTCACACGTAGTTTCAGTATTTCGAACCAGAGTAGATTGCATGCGTTGCACTGACGACTGCTTTCTCGCTGGCGGTACGTTCATTCATCGCGAAAGTTGCATGCAATTTTGCTAATGTTATCTCTGTGCTTCTGCTGTTTGCATTTTTATTCGTTCTTAAGTAAGGTCTGTGTTGTGTGATTCCAAACTTCGTTCTCATTTGTTTTGTAACTCATTTCTGCTGCAATTGCTTTCTAGTTCCTGATTTTCAACCTCTTGTTTGTGTGAATCTGTGCGTGCTCGTATCGATGTGATGGAGACATCTATTTCTTCACAAACTTGACTTGCGTAATATTGGTGTGGTATTGCTGCAACCAAACCTCAACTTCGGCCTGATGTCGGTAACGTTTGTCATTTTTTTTGGTTCCAATTTAATTTCGATTTCAGTTTTGCCAGGTCTCGGCTTGGGCTTTTCCAGTAGAACTATCGAGTTTTGGCACAGCAAGAAGTTGTTCCTTTTCTTCACATGAAATCAGGACTGGAAGTCGCTCTTCTTTAGGACTCCTGGCATCCAAACCAGGTAATAATTTGCTATCCCAATGAACGATGACTACATCGGGCACACCATCTTGAAAATCAGTCTTTTTAGCTTCAGCTCTTGCCTTCCTTATCTGAGACACAATCCTTTGAATTTATGATTTGTTATTTGGATATTCGTCAATGCTGAGACCTAGTGCTTTCACTGTAGCGTGAAAAATATAGACCGAGTCACTAATGCTCAACTGGCATATGTCCAAAGCAGCTATCGGTTTCGGGGAGACAAAATCCTTTCTTCCTCTTTTTCCAGACGTTTCAGCCGCTACAGCGTTTGATGTCTCAGGCAAAGATTCTTCGTCATTGCTGAGAAAACTACCATGTAGTTCTTGATGTGTAACTCGTGCGAGGTAGAAGAAGTAGATGCAGCAAGTTTTCTTTTTTCTTCTTCCACTTTTCGTTGCCTCGACCTCTCTTCGTTCTCAGCAAATATTGTAACTACGCCCACTAAGCAGCCCGGACCACCTAGTTCTCTCTGTTTCTGTAAGAACATTTTATCTTCCTCTGTTTTCAATCTTTCGAGGGAATCGGCGTGTGCGATATCAAATAAGTTATCCAAGTCCGTTTGGAATTTTTCCGCTCGCCGTTTATAAACATCTTGGGATTTCGTCCATTTTTTTTTAGACTCCCGCCACACATGACAAAGATTCACAAGTTTCTTTACACAGTTTGGAAGTGATTTCATGGGTATTCTCGCCTTTTCCTTAACATTAATGCACTCGCGAATAACAAGATTTGCACTTTCACTTACAGTCAATTTATCTTATTTATTATTAAAAAAACAAATCTGCAAGAACTTGTCGATTTGATGGTACTTTTGCACCCGTTATTTGGTGGTTCACCTCCACTAACAAAATAATTTTTTTAACACTTCGTCATTCCACTGACACCTTCGTACAATAAAATAATCCGTGTTAATGTCACGACTTATTGCATTCGAATTACAACAAAATGAGTGCGCGATGCTTGTGCGCTGCTTTTCTAGCGTCACTTGTATGCACATGTTCCGATGTAACCCATGCCGGTTGTAGTACTCCAAATGAGATATTTTCTCGAGATGTCACTTCCCGGCCCTTCAACTATCTCTGTGCAAAAAAATCACGTCAATCCGTTGCTCCGTTGCAACATGAAAGAAGGACAAACAAACAAACACACTTTAGAATTTATAAAATTAGTAGGATGCTGCTAACAACATTGATCATAATTTTTATCACACTTGAGGGCCAGGGGACATTTCATGGGATGGGAATCATTGCTACTGTGACACCAGCAGGGAAATTTTCAACTGTCGTCAAGAAACGCCTTGTCTCATTTGCGGAAGTAAAGAAATTGCGACACAAATCTATAATTTTTTACCGTTCACAGGCAAGTGGTTGAGGTTCCTTAAGTACAAGACTATTGAGAATATCCAGTACCACGATCCATCTAAAAACTTGGACATCCTGTGGAACATTTAACGTCTTTTGAGGCAGACTGTCCCTGGTTGGCAAGGCGAGTGCCAACTCCCCCACAAAGGTGAACATCCAAGAGTATCATCTGTAGTCTATCTCCCAAGGATTGGCATAACATGGACCCAACAAGTGAGACTTGTATCATTTGAAAACTATTTTTTGTTACTGATCATGCCAAAAAGTATCTTCAGACACCTATAGTGACTTCCGATCAGCCTCTTTTCTACAAAGCTTTAGGAATCGTCAATACTGAACAAGAACCCATTCCCTCAAAAAGGCTGTACTCATACTAGGGGGTCTGCACACCATAATGAGCTTTCTTGGGTGCATTGGGTTTGTAATAACCTGTACAGGATTGGTGGAGATATTTGAGATCATACATGCAGATAATATTGTGAAGCATATTCTGTCTGGAAAAGCTATTGCAAGAGCTATCCGTGGCCACCTGATAATGTCTTCTGTGCTACACACAATAATTGCAGAGAAATCCCTGTGTCATGAACAATGCTGTTGATCTAGCAACAGATCAATGTTTATTTGAAAATCTATTAAATGGAGATATATCTGTTGGTGAAGCTGACTTTGATTTTATTAAAAATATAAAGATGAAGTTAAAGCAAACCCAAGGAGAACTCAAGATATACCGAAAACCGGGACATTGATTACAATAAATTAAAATTGTTGAGATTTTGAAAAAATTCCAGAGAACAGAACGAGCAGGGGACTGGCGACTACATCTTTGCTATGGTTCAAGAAATTATACATTTGTCGCCTCATGTGGCCATAATTTGTATGCCAGTTCTGCACACCTGTATTTAAAGAATATGATTGAGCTTGAAACTATTGTCCATGAAGTACACAATGCCTTTAGAAATAGTCTGCATGTAATCCATAGAAGTGATAGGTTTTGGGGAGGCCTGTCAACGTATTTGGTAATTAAATAGGTTCTCATGAGAAACATCAAGGGATATGGTAGAATGGCACATGGGAGAGGCATGACTGAACAACAACAGCTGCTCTGGGTAATGTCACGTCCAATTTGTGCCCATGTGAATAGTTGTATGCAAGTATTTGCTGGTGTCAAGCATGAAGTTAATGAGTAACATGTAATCATGGTCAGTTGTAGAATTGAACGTAACAATAATGACACGGAAAGCAACTTAATGTTTTTGAGCAAGAAAGTAACCTGCGTAATATAGTGACTAATGTAACATGCGGTAAAGATGTGAATCCAGAACTGGCTGAAGAAGAAGGGAGTAAAATAGTCAATGAGATGACTAAGAAATTGTTTATTGATTTTTCATTCAGAAAAAGCAAGCAAGTCAAACTAATTAATTAATTTAATGTATTTAAAGTTTGGTGTCGATGGTAAGTGAGTCATTTGAAACAAAATTGTAGTACATATAACTGCTGCAGTTGCTACAGTGACCATTGACAGTTCTGCCAACTCCAGCAATGCAGATAGAGCCTGCTTCGTTCTCACAAGTCTCCAACAGGACCTAACTTACATATTCTAGGCCACACCACCAAAATTGACATAGTTGCTTGTGAGCAAAGGAAGACAGCATGTGTCCAAACAGTAGTGTCTGTGCAATATACGGCCTACCAGCTGGCAGCTGCGAAATTTTTATCGGATCTCCCATGTTAAGGAAATTCTGTCTCAGGGCTTTAATTTTAATTATAAGCGTCTCAAACAATATCTGTTTTTCAGGAATATTTTAGGAGAAGATCTCCACGAGCGTATATTTTCAATACAGATATGCAGTATTTACATTTTTTTTGTAAAACATACATTTTAAAAATCCCTTGTAAACAGATTAAACATGTTATGAAAATATTTGCACTGTAGAGAACTTCTCCTAACAAATTCGCGAAGAATATATTTTGTTTGAAACATCTATCTTTAAAATTAACGCATTGAGACGAAATTTCCTTAACATGGAATTTCCAATTTAAATTTTGCAGCTGCCAGGTGGTAGGCAGTGCCATTCAAAGCTTACATTTATTAAACAAACAGATTTTTATGGCGTGAAAAACTCTCTCTGTTACTTACGTTACTTTTGAAAGACAAAAAAAAAAAAAAAACTGCGCCTTGCTGGCAAAAAAACTCGGGAACATCGTAGAGACTGTTTCGCATGAGTACAGTTGCGCGCAATAAATTGAACATTTAGAATGCTAATAGTTACTCATAGTTCACCGACTACACTACAATGTCCCAGTAAGTGACTGCTAAAACAGAGTTTATGCAGCAGTAAGGGAGTGAGCGAGTGAAGAGATTTGGGCGGCTCTTATCTTAACATCGAGGTCTGGAGAGCCGATGAGAGCGCATCGATGTGAATTTTACAAATGGTCGCAATTTGTATAATACCTCAAGCATCTGATGGCAAGTCCTGCAAGCAATTCTGCTTATTCTGAGACTCCTATTGGGCTGTGGCGCAGATGTTAAGAGCAGAGGTGATAAAAAGCTCATAAAAACAGAAACTTGTCTTTCTGCTCTCTCAATATCAGCCTTTCATGGAACTTAACTCTATTTCAATCTTTCCCTGACCCACTTATAAGTCGTGTAGTCTATCAGGCTTAAGTTACATAATTTTAATAATTTGCCAATAAAGAGACACAATAATTTATTTCACAAAATTTAATAAATATGTATTTTTTTAAATATTAAGGTACCTTAACTTGAACTGCCGCATTAACATGCATGTGTAGCTGTGCAAGGCCCTGAATTCCGACCTGTATGTCAACTTGCCAATGCACAGTCACCGAACCCTCATATGCCACCGAATGGCTTTTAGTGTTGTGAGACCGGAAGTCGAAGCTCCCATAACTCACTAGGTGTTTGTCAAACAAATGCACCCTGACACTTTCTCAATTCATTGGGTCGGCGACAGGGGCAGTGTGTATGTGGGAATTGGGCACTGGGCCCTTATTTAGGCAAGTTATTTGGTGTTGCTTATTTTAAGTAAATTTACGTTTCCGTGTGTTTGGCGGGGGAGTGAAGCTTCCCTCCAGCCTCCCGGCTGGAGTGTATGTTGTGTCGTGATGTACATCTAGCATGTTGAACTGTTGTTGGCAAGTGTGCTAATTAATTTCGTATGTAGTGTGTCGGTGATTCCCTAGTCTCCCGAGGTGTCCTATACAGGTTTCCCTCGTGGTACGTTTAATCGTTTCAGCATTTGTGACATTGGAGTTATAGAAAACCCTTGTTAGTAATTTAGAGTTGAAGGGGCCCCTGATACCAATCTCTGAACCCAGTAACAATATGGCCCCCCCTTTCTCAAGTCGTCTTCTTCCCGACCTGCAATAAACTATCAAGTCGGTGCATCGTTATAGGTTATTAATTTAAAGATTAAATATATAAAGCTTATATATACGTGTAAATATATATGTTTTTTTAAATTTTTAAAATTTTTTAAAAATGTTTATTTTTATTATTACAAAAATGTTGGTTTATAATATAAATAATTTAATAAATTTAATTTAACTCGTTAGCCCCCCGACCCCTACATCGACTGGCATGTGTGTCTCTCGACCTAAAACGAGTGGTGCTTGGGGCTATTTCCCACCTGTCACGAATTCCCACATGACCAGGGCGCCCTTACTGTGTTGAGAGATGTAGTTTATAGGGGTTGGGGGTGTTAATATCGGTCCAAATTCCAGTAACAACCCCTTAAAAATAACGACCCTTTTCGTAGGAACCATAAAGGATCATAGAATCAAGAGTTGACTGTATTATTTACTGCATAAATTATTTATTCTTGGTAGGGGCATTAAAAATTATGATTAACTTTTAATGAATTTTCATGTTAAGTAGTAAAAAATACTGTATTTACCCCTCACCTCTTAACCTCGAACATAAGACCACCCCTAATTTGTACTTTGTTCTCCAGGAAAACTATATTTCTCCACAGATTGTGTTACTATGTAATTTAGCAGAATTGTTTAATCTTGCCACTAAAATAGTGGTTAAACACAGTCAAATAATTTGCATTTAAGCAGTGGAGACTCATTCCATCGAGCTTTGGCGGATCGACAGTCCGTATCCACAGAATGTTTTCTGTGGTTCCGATAATATTTCTATGTAAATAATGCTAAAAAATATGTTTTTGCCAAACTCAAAATTTAATGTTACTGCATCAATCAAACAAAAATTTTTGTACCATCTCCGAAAATTACATGCTCCAATTATTAAACAATGGAGTATTAACAAAAAAGCAACTGTAGTCCCCATGGTATACAGCTCATTATGTACACATGCACATGTAATATGATATATAACACCAATAAAATAAATTTTCAAAGCACATTGTTTTTGCTTACTTCTTGCTGCGCTGCATTTAGTCCTATTTATGTAATTTACAACTTCCGAAATAACCTGTTTTTGATTTAGTCATAATGTCGCACTTTTGTACTTTATAACAAAAATAATCAATAATACTAATAGACATCTCAGGCTACACATAATATATTTAGAGATCACGAAATAAAAAAAACCCTGAAAAATGTGGAAATACAGTACACATGTTTATGAAATATGTACTGTAGAAGTTTTATTAGACATTCAGCAAGCAATTGCAATGTTTTGGTGGCAGCCATGTTGTTAACTATCAGCAACCACAATAAACAGAGGTGCAATGTTTTCGAGATATTGATTTACGATGAGACGTTGCCAACAATACTCACAAATTTTTCACTTGAATATTATTTCATAAAAATTACTAATGCATATATGAATAGATGTAACAATAATAAATATGCCCGGAAAGTTAACAAAAATAGCAACGCAAAATTAAAGAAACCCTTTTCGCTGCACTTTATCAATCACAACATTCAAAACATTTTTATTTCGTAACTAATAACTGCGACTGTTGTTAGTTGCTCTATGGATAATACTTCTGCTACGTCAGCAGCTATTTCCGGTGCACATGGTTTCAAAATATGTTTTTAAATACAGTTTTTATTAAGTTCGAGAGTGATCGTACCAGAAAAAATTAGAGTGGATTATTTATGTATTTTTTTTATATAAAAGGTCAACGTTCTTGCTTCCCTTCAGAACATTATAACAGGGTTATACTGTATTATGTATGCTTTCTTTAATATTCTCATTTTCATTGTATTATTTTAGTTAAACTTGACAAATGTACATAACATAGTCCTATAAATGTGTCCAACCTAAATTTTAATGAGGTTAGGTTCTTTTTTGGGTTGAATAATATGTCTAGTTCACATCCACACAATGTCCACATCTATATAATTTTTATGTCAGTCCCCTGAAATTCTATGGATAGAGTTTCCACTGTATATGTACAGTGCACACTACATCTTAACTGCATCAAAACCTGAGGAAGTCACGCTTCCTTTGTCCATCCTTATTTTTCTCATTGTTAATCACATTGTGTAAATTATTTGAAGATTTGGTTTTGTGGAATGAATTGTCATGATAGGGTAGGGATGGGAGTTAAGTGCGTCTCAGGGCTAAGCCCCATACGCCTACAAGGAAGGGAGTATCATGCAAGGAGACATGCATCACGACAAAGAGGGATTGGGCTGCCATGGCTAGATTGTGGCCATGACAACCTCCCTAAGTGTACTTATAATTAAACTATAGTTAGAAAAGAAAGGGAAAAACTGGCACAGTCACAGTAAAACCCTTTCGACAGGAAAGAATTAAAAATTGCTTCATGCATTATCATGTTTACAGAAAATGCTACAGGAGACAGAGGATAGGAATCATGCTCTTTATTATGATGGGATAAAAATGCTAGTAGAGAGGGGGCGGGTAACTTTCCTTCATTTGGCGCTGGGTTTAACCAGAGTGACACTTGCGCATCACTCTGGTGGGGGGAGAGCGCAATTGGTCAGGCCTCCCCCCGAATCCGGATCCCCAGTGGATTCTCAATGACCCAATTTGGCAATTACATATATTTTATCTGCAATTATAAGTGTGCCTTCCCATAAAAAACCATGTATAAAAACATTCTGAATAGCAATTTTATTTTAGAAAAAAATACAGGTAATTAGCTTTAAAAAAAAGAATAACACAAAATAAATTTAACATTCTAAATTGAACAAACAACAACTTTCCAAGAGATTACATTATTGGTCTTGAAGTAGTTGCAGCATGCTATCTTTGATAAGTTTCAAACTTGCAAGTTCTGAGTTAACATGTTGCACCAGGTTAGCAATACCATTCTGCTGCAACTGAAGCAACTGGAAAAAAAATTACATAGTGAACAAAACATAATTTTGTATTTCTACACATGCAATGCAAACAATCTTATGTAAATTATTTATATGATTTATATGGCAGCCATATTGTAAATAAAGCCAGACACACTTAAAATATGGCCTATTTGTAGCACTAGTGTGCAAAGTTTAGAGGGAATCGGATGATTGGTCCCGGACATGTGACATAAAATCTCCATTTTCATGTTGCTATCTTCCAAAATGAATGACAAGTGTATGAGTGCGTGTTTATATATATATAAAGCTTACTTGATGATTGCATCAAAACTGCCAACATAAAAAGGTGGAGCTGAAAGTGTCTGACCCTCTTTAAATATGGCCTATGGCCTATCACAGTACTACTTGCTTGCCAACTTAAACTAGAACTGGTCTATTGTTTCCCTGAGATAAGACAAAAATTAATTTATTCACGTGGCATTATTTTACAAAATGGCAGACAAAAAAGGCTCCGTGCAGACAATTTTGGTTGTTGTATAAGATACTGCCAGTATACAAAGTAAAGTTAAAATGGGTACTTGGTTTCGTAGATATAGTATACAAAAATAAAACATTTATATTGCTGCCATTTTTAAAATTAGTGTCTGGTTCCATAAAAAAAAAAATATCAGTTTACATGAGTTGCTGTAGTACTAAAATGAAAACTATGCATTGAACACGGATGGTTCGAAAGTCCGTGTCCAGAGAAAATGTTCTGTGGTTTCAACAAAATTGCTATGTAAATAATGCTAAAAAAAAAATTACCATTTTTGCCGAAATTCAAAATTTAATATTTACCCTATCGATCAAACAAAACTTTCTGTGGCGTCGCCAAAAATTACATGCTCCAATCATTTAACAACGATGTATTAACAAATAAGTTTAAGTATCAACTGTACTCACCAAAAGCATACAAAGACTGTGTACAGTACATTTTGTACACCTACACAAATAATACTAATAGATAACACAAATAAAATTAATTTTCAACACACCTTGTTTTTGCTTACGTCTCAATGCCCTGCGTTTAGTCCTATTTATGTAATTTACCACTTCCGAAATAACTTGTTGTTGATTGTCACAATGTCGCACTTAGCTCGTAATTTCTAACAAAAAATAATAACAATAGACATCTCAGACTTCACTTCATGTATTGACGCATGGCGTCGGATGAACTGACTGCGACATCACTGTCAAACAAGGCTTCTATAGTGCCAGACAGAGGCACGGACTAACTTACTGTGCTGAAGTTTGGTTTATTTGTAGTCTATTATTCCCCTGCTGCGGTATAGGTTGGGGCGCGTGGTCCTACAGCACAGTACAAAGTCAGGTGTGGTGGTGGAGGCTCTACGCACTGTTAGTGTAGACAAAGGCACCCTTTTACCTGCAGTGGGCATGGCCCGGAATGGATGATCCAAGTTCGTATGCTGCTGCTGGCTGGAACTGGTGCCCTCTCCCAGGGCGGTGGTGGTGCAGCTGGTCGCGGGGCTGGTTGGGTCCCGCGGTGGGCTGCTGGTTCTCGTAGGCCTGATATACACGACAGGCTGGAGATGCCCAGTGCTACTGGAAGTCCAAGTCGTATGCGCGCTGCAAGCGGGTGCGGCTCGCCGGCGATCTTATGGGTGGTTGCAAGAGGGTGCTACCGAGAACTGGGAATTGAGGTCTCTCCAGTTATCGGGCAGTGCGAGCTCAGTCCCATTGGGAGGGGCTGCTGACGGCAGACATCACTGGGTTGTAGAGCAATTGGTTAGGTTCAGAGGCAGTAGCTGCCCTCTTAGCTCTTCACCTTGCACCACTTATATGGATGAAAGGCATAATACAGGGAGGTACTACGGTCTACTACACTAAGGACAAGCAGGCGACTAGTTCCATAGCTAAGATTACAGCCATTCCAGGCTAGGCCAGCAAAAATCAGACCTGTCACTCCAACCAGCGAAGATAAAAACGTGGTAGATGGAGCGGTGGGTTGATCTGGATGTCTAGCCTTGTTGTGGTGTGTGCTCCAGAAGGGGGCTAGGCCAATCAGAATTAGTCCTGTCACTCCAACCTACGAAAATAACAACGTCTTGGTTGGAGTGGGTTGGCTGATCTGGATGTTAGCCGCTTCGTGGAGTGTGTTACTAGTGATCGGGGCTCTGCCGTACGTGCACACCAGGTACCTTTGCTTACCTGATCCACAGTATAGGTGGCAGTCTAATGGGTATGTATGGCCATGTACATGTGCCTAGTTAAGGGAGCCTGCAGTCCTACACTAATGTCGGCAAAGTTGTTTCCAAAACACAATCTCCTGCTTTTCTTTAATCGGCTGACGTGTACTAGTATGGAAGTCACAGTCACCCTTGAAATAAGTACTTGGAGGTTAGGTCAAATCACATTTTTATTTTCCTGAGGAATAGACACAGTGGCCCGTACTAACTCCTAGGTAACAATGAACAGTAATGTAAGTAAACTACAGCAATCCAAGAGAAGGGGACCTGGGTCTAATCTAAACAAGAGTAGATACGGCTAGGTAGCTATGATAACAACTGACCCTAACTAATTCTATGCTGTTGTCCAGAAGGGACAGGGGTGTCACTACCAAAGTGGTAGTGAGTGTTAAAGGGGGGCTGAAGACTTCTTCGGCGGTCGCTAGGCGAAGTTTATGAAGATGTCTTGCAGGTAGCGGTGGTCCTTCGTGAGGAAGGTGGTTAATCATAGAGCTCCAGTACACGGCGTGGTGGAGCGAGCTGCAGAGTATCAACTGGCATTTCGGAATTCTGTGCTCGCCTATATGGACGGCCGGCTGCGGCTCCCTCGGCTCCCTTCGGCCTTAGCGACGTAGGCCGCATTCTCTTGGGGGAAGGTGGAAGTGCGGTTTTCCTCGTATGCGGGTTACATCGCTCCTGCATGCTTATGGGCAGCGCTGGGCTGCTTGGCTGGCTTCTATCGCAAGCAGGGGCGATTAACCGACATGTGACGTCTCACATGTTGGGGTAAACAGCCTTGACTGCCATGTCCTCATGTGTCCCTTACATAGAGGCGTGCTGGTGGGCTCAGGAAGTAAGTCGTCTTAGGTTCAAACCCCACACAAGGCGACGTGGCATCATGTGAAGATGAGGTGAAGTTGTATTCAGTAGTAATGTCAGTACGCATTAAGCGTCAAAGTGCTACTAATCTGTGAATAATAATAGGCAAATAACGTTCAGATGCCGCCAATGGCGATGGTCATGGTATCAGCCGTTTCAGCGGTATCGGGATCGGCACATCCCTAGTTAAAATAATAAAAATTTAAACAATGTCAATCTTAGAAGCGCACAGAGACTACAAGTCCATTCCCGAATAAATTGAGAACCCATATGATAGAGATTTGACGGTATTTGATTACTATAATGTGTAATTTTGCCGCGAGAGCCATTCAAAAGCAGCATAAGTACGACTTAAGCTAAATTTTTGAGAAAAAGGGTTGGTGGTCAGTCAGTATCGGTCCAAATTCTAGTAACAACCCTTTAAATATAACGAACCTTTTCCCAGGAACCATGAAGGGTCATAGAATCATGAGTTGACTATATTTATTACATAAAAAATTTATTCTTGCAAGAAACATAAAAAAATAACATTAATTTTTAATGAATTCTCAGGGAAATTAGTGAAAAATACAGTATTTACCCCTTAATGCATGATAACCTCGAACATGAGACCACCCTCAACTTTGTACTTTGGTCCCCAGGAAACAATTATTTCTCCACAGATTGTGTGATTACGTAATATAGAAGAATTGTTCTATCTTTCAATAAAATAAATGTTAAACACAGTCAAATTATTTGCAGTTAATACATTACACCACAACTGCTTCAAAACCTGAGGAAGTCGCAGTTCCTTTGTCCATCCTTATTTTTCTCATTGTTAATCACATTGTGCTAATCATTTTAAGATTCTGTTTTGTTTCATGAATTGTCGTGAAACACGGTCAGACAAAAACCATTGATTATCATGTACCCATGCTCACATAAAACATTGACCTCAAAATTTTTGTATGTTAAATTAAATACCCTCAATTTTTTTTAAGTAAAAATTTGTAATAAAATATGGTTTTATATACAGGTATAGGTAAAAGTGAAACACCATATTTTTGCAGAAATCAGGCATCTAGCCTGACGAGCAACGGAATTCTACTGAAAAACTTTTAAGCAAGAATAGATGTGACTCAAGATAAACATCTATTGCTACATCTGTAGTATCTTTATAGTGAGAAGCGGGTTTCAATATATGATAAATTTTAATTTAGTGATTCTTGTGAAGATGAGGCGGTCTCGTAATTAGTCATTATGTCAGTCCACGTCACGTATCAGTATTTAAAGAGCGTTAAATACAAGAAAAAAAAATGGAAAATAGTAAAATACAATACACGTGTGTATGAAAAATGTACCGTAGAAGTTTTATTAGACATTCAGCAAGCAATTGAAATGTTTTTGGCGGCAGCCATGTTGTTAACTATCAGCAACCACAAGAAACAGAGGTGCAATGTTTTCGAGATATTGATTCACGATGAGACGTTGCCAACAATACTCACAAATTTTTCACTTGAATATTATTTCATAAAAATTACTAATGCATATATGAATAGAAGTAACAATAATAAATATGCCCGGAAAGTTAACAAAAATGGCAACGCAAAATTAAGGAAACCCTATTCGCTGCACTTTATCAATTACAATATTCAAGACATTTTTATTTCTTAGCTAGTAACAGCGACTGTTGTTAGTTGCTCTATGGATAATACTTCTGCTACGTCAGCAGCTATTTCCGGTGCACATAGTTTCAAAATATGTTTTTAAATACAGTTTTTATTAAGTTTGAGAGTGAATTTACCATAAAAAATTAGAGTGGATTATTTATGTATTTTTTTTATATAAAAGGTCAACGTTCTTGCTTCCCTTCAGAACATTATAACAGGGTTCTACTGTATTATGAATGTTTTCTTTAATATTCCCATTTGCATTGTTTTCTTTTACTTAAACTTGACAAATACCTAACATAGACCTATCAATGTGTTCAACAAATAGTTTAATAATGTTTAGTTTCTTTTTGGTTGATTAATATGTCTAGTTCTCATCTACAGAATGTCCGCATGTATAGAATAATTGTGTCAGTCACCTGGAATTCTATGGACAGATGTTCCACTGTACCTGTTTGCCAAATTTAGAAAGAAACAATAGTTTTCAAAGTATGATAAAATCTGATTTACACTGAAGAGACAAAAAAACTGCTACACCTGCCTAATCTCGTGTAGGGCCCCCGCGAGCACGCAGAAGTGCCGTAAAACGACGTGGCATGGATTCGACAAATGTCTGAAGTTACGCAGGAGGCAATACACACCATGAATCCTGCAGGGCAGTCCACAAATCCATAGGAGTGCGAGGTAGTGGATATCTCTTCTGAACAGCACGTTGCAAGGCATTCCAGATATGCTCAATAATGATCATGGCTGGTGATTTAGATGGCCAATGGAAGTGTCTAAGGTCAGAAGAGTGTTCCTGGAGCCACTCGGTAGCAACTCTAGAAGCGTGGGGTGTCGCATTGTCCTGATGGAATTGTCCACGGCCGTTGGAATGCACAATGGACATGAACGGGCGCAGGTAATCGGACAGGATGCTTACGTATCTGTAACCTGTCAAGAGTCATATCTAGACGTATCAGGGGTCCCATTTCACGCCAACTGCACACGCCCCATACCATGACAGAGCCTCGACCAGCTTAAACAGTCCCCTGTTGACATGTAGGATCCATGGATTCATGAGGATGTCTCCATACCCATACATGCCCAACCACCCTATACAATTGGAAACGAGACTCGTCAGACCAGGCAACGTATTTCCAGTCATCAACAGTCCAATGCCGGTGTTGGCGGACCCAGGCGAGGCGTAAAGCTCTGTGCCGTGCAGTCAACAACGGTACACGAGTAGGCCTTCGGCTCCAAAAGCCCATATCAATGATGGTCCGTTGAATAGTTCACACGCTGGCACTTGTTTATGCCCCAGCATTGAAATCTGCGCCAATTTGAGAAAGGGTTGCACGTCTGTCACATTTAATGATTCTCGTCAGTCATCGCTTGTCCCGTTCGTACGCGATCTTTTTCCGGCCGCAGCGATGTCGAAGATTTGATGTTTTACCGGATTCCCGATATTCACGGCACACTCGTGAAATGGCATTACACGAAAATCCACATTTTATCGCTACCTCGGAGATGCTATGTCCCATCTCTCGTGCGCCAACTATAATACCATGTTCAAACTCACTTAAATGTTGATAACCTGCCATTTTAGAAGCAGTAACCGATCGATGCTTGTTGTCTTATAAAGGCGCTGCCGACCGCAT
The DNA here is from genome assembly GCA_002778355.1 of Clitarchus hookeri. Classification (NCBI taxonomy): domain Eukaryota; kingdom Metazoa; phylum Arthropoda; class Insecta; order Phasmatodea; family Phasmatidae; genus Clitarchus; species Clitarchus hookeri. The sequence continues at coordinate 63,297 of NQII01002462.1, read as the reverse complement.
AGCATTGTTCTGATTTGTTCCATACCTGTGTTATTTGCATACGCACGCCTATACCAGTTTTTTTTGGCTCTTCAGTGTATTTGTGTGGCAATATCTTACACAATTGTGGGTAAAAGTTGAAATTTGTTACATGGTTTCGTAAATATTGCACAGAAGTATAAAATATATATATGGTCACCACGTGGAAAATAATAGAGTGACCCAATACAACTTGTAAGTTTATATCACCTACCATAGTATTGCCTGAGTCTCAAATTTGGTAGGGATCCTTCGATTGTTTCTGGAGATATGACAAAACTTCATTTTTCATGTGGTGCTATCTTACAAAATGGTATACAAACGAGGTTATGTATAGACACATTTGATGCTTGTAAAAAATACTTTCAGCATAACAAGTGTGGTCTAAACTTGCCAAACTGTAAGGCAGATATTGCAAATTAACCTAAAATGTTTATACTGCACCATTTTGAAAATAGCTGAAAAGTTATTAAGGGTGGCGCACACACTCCAGACAGATATTCCGGTGATTGCATAAGCCTATCCTTCCTTCTGAATACGGCAAAAAAAAACTGTACAATCACAAAACTGAATATAAGACTAAATACCTGTATCATGTTATCACGTACTCCCTCATCCATTGTATACCTCTCTAAACCTCTCTGGGCCAAGTCTTGCTTCTGCATGCGCACCTGGGCCAATATCTCATTCAGTTGACCCTGAAACATTACACATGGGTGTTGAGTATATTTGGTAATACATTAAATTAAGATACGGTATTCTCACTCAGAAATTACCATATTAGTAATAAATTTTTCCTGAAAACATTTTCTGTCCCCAACTCCAGGCAAATACAAGTACGGTTCCTTAGTACGTATTCATATCTTTCCAACTACTACTGAACCAAAATTTTTTTTTACATATACTTATACTAACCGAATCTTCTCTGGATGTACAACCACTACTATATCTCATAAAATGTTGCTGAAGTCAAGTTAAGGTGTTAGTATAAGTTGACATTCCACACTAATTAGTCAAAATTTTTTTATTCAAAGTCATATACCTGCATGACAGTAACTTACCAAATACATTCAAAATTCAAAATTTTTTTTTTATAAACACAAAATCACTAAAGCACTTTACTATGACAACATCACTTTACGTCTTACGTGCAAGGCACTATAATAGATGCATGGCATTTTGAGACTTGCACAAAAACTGTTAACTTGACACATGATGGCCGGGGTGCTTGGCAAGTCTCCTCGCCTACCGGTGTTTTTAGAGTGGGTTCAGGCAGAGAACCCTGGGTGGCCTTACGGGATGGTTACTGCGGGTTTGCCCTGGCTCTTACGGAGCTGGTGTACGGAGTCGGCCTGGTCGGGTGGCGGCAAGCTATGTAGGCATCTAAGGCGGTGGGGCTGGCTTACCACCTGCCGGCCGGCGCCGAGGCTGTCTTCTGTTGGCGACTTTGAGGGCCCCGTCTGGAGACAACTGGTGTGCGGCTGGAGCTGACTGGTAAGCTCCGGGTGATGGCGGCGGATAACGATGAATGGTGCTAGCAAGGCCCAGGCCCACAGGTAGTCCGAGCCAAAGCCGGATTACGACTAGATGAGGTGTACTGTCTGTCATCCGGTTCCAGGGTAGCTCGAATAATTGGCATGGGGAGACTGAGGAGTGAGGTCTCTGCAGTCAGTGGGCAGCTTGTGCCTGTTCTCAAGCGCTGGAGAGGATGAAGGCTGACTGGGATGGGTTACTTAGCAATTGGTTGGCTGTAGGAGCCATAATTGCCTTCTTATCGGCCCACTTAGTCCCTCCTCGTCAGGTCATCAAAGCAAGCAAGGGGCAGGTGTCAGAATTCTCTAGCTAGAGTACCCAGATGCAATAATGTCACCGCGTCAGTCCTAGCACTCCAGTGGCAAATCTCATGTGGTGGATGGAGCGGGTTAGCTGTCTTTAGGGGGGTGGGGGCGCTAAAGCTTCGTCGTGAGCCGCTAGAGGCTACCGGATCACACCTTATCAGGCCTGGCACTCCTACCAGCAAATTTCACACAGTGGGTGGAGTGGGTTAGCTGACTTGGGTGGTCCAGTCGCTTTGTCATGGAGTGTACCTAGTAGGGGACTACCGCACGTGTGCGCCAAGTGCCTTTGCGCACTGGACCCACAGTACGGGTGGCCAGCGAATCGTGTGGTGTTTTGCGATGTACGTGGTGCCCAGTTAAGGAAGCCCACAGTCCTACTCTATTTTCGGAAACTGTTTGGAAAGATGTGGTCACATGCCTCTCCCTTGGGAGATGGCATTTACAAGGTAGTTGAGTGGTACAAATCATCCTTGCAATAAGAACGCAGTGCATAGACTTGAAAGTATTTATTCTTGGCAGAATAAACACGGTAACCCGTACTAACTTCTAGGCTATTGTGATTACCAAGCAACTGGCAGAAGTTAAGTGAATAACAGGTGAAGGAGGCCTGTTTAGCAAAGAGAAAGTCTAGAGCAACTAAGAAGTAGTCGTGAGAACGACTCTAAACCGCACTGTTGTCTAGTGTGGTCCTGAAGGGATGTGGTAAGCACTCCCAAGTGGAGTGGGTGTATCGAGGGTTGAAGCAAGCTTCCACTGGTAGAAATTCTGGTTGAGGCAGAGAGCCCTAGCACAGCAGTAGTAGAATACTGGGTTGCCAAGGCAGAAGAAACCAAATCAATGACAACTGAACGTCAACTCGTTTTCTGGGGGCTCGTCCAACCCTAAATACTGAATGGAGCTTACCTTCAGTTTCCTTTGGGGTGTTCAAAGATCTTTGGCCAGCCGGCTCCTCCCTGTGTGGGTGGCATCATCCCCTTGATGCACTCCCTTGGCAAAGGTTTGGAAGCATGGTATCTGACGCTCGCTTAGGGACAGGCCAGCTTTCGTTCGGCTGGCTAAGCAAGAGTGCATGATTAACGTGCGTATTTAGTGTTACTGACAACTAAGTGTAACAATCGTCTTCTGGGTGCAACCGTCTTAGGTTCAATCTCCGGTGTGGGGGACGTGGCTTCCCATGGGCTGAGTTGAAGTCAGAGGCTCATAAAATATATATTGCCAGCTATGCTTCATGCGTCAAAATTTTGTATGAACATAATTCATACTCAACTATGGGAGCGTTCAAGTATTACGTAACGCAATAAGGGGGGGGGGTCTTGTAAAACGTTACGATGCGTTACAGGGGGGGAGGAGGGTTCAAACGTCGCGTTACGTAACATGTTTTTTTTATTTTAATAAAAAACTAGGGAATTAAAATCTCCCAAGTTGGCAACCCTTTTCGTTTATGTTTTACGGGGAATCCCTCAATTGTATCGTACTTCATTTATATTTTGTTCTCCCAAGTTGGCAACCCTTTTTGTTTATGTTTTACGGGGAATCCCTCAATAGTATCGTACTCTATTTATATTTGCTCTCCCAAATTGGCAACCCTTTTCGTTTATGGTTGACGGGGAATCCCTTGACTGTATTGTACGTCATTTTTATTTAGCTTTCGTTATCAGTATTTGTTAGTGTTTACGCAGAAGCATATTATTGTGTACCTATCTTAGTGTTGTTAAAGTGAGTTCATTTACTGTAATGTCCTCAAAAGAGGGAGATTTACATAATAAGCTGTTTTTGGCCTACAAAGACTCTCATGCTGACTTGCCAGCGCAACTGTGCCAAAAAAATGCCAACGAAATTTGGAAAACGGCTAAAGAAACACTTAAAAATAAAGAAAAGTTTATAGAACATATAAATGGTGTTATACGAGAGTTCAAGGTGAAGACCACAAAGAAGAAAGCAAAAATGCTTAGTTACTTTACACAGGTAAGTTTACTGCTAATATTTAATAATATTCCATAGGCTAGTAAGTACCTATATAATGTATAAACCAAACCTAGATATTTTCATAAAAGAACTGGTCGGTCATAAGTATTATATATTTTTAGCTTCCTGTGAAAACATCAAACACGCCAGCAACACAATTATCAGCAAGACCCAATGTCCCATCGACTTCGGGTACTGTTCAACAAAAACAGGTGCGTATGTAAAGTTTTTCAGTACACACGCTTGTTCAGTACAGTGGCGCTGGAGAGAAGATTTTCTCGAAAAACTGGTTTTCGGTACCATTTTTGCAATATGGCCAGAACCTACCTGTTGACTGTCCTATTATATAGTATATATTATGTTCTCAATCTCATGTCATTTATTTTCACTTCGTTTATAGGATTCGGATGCTGTAGCTTCATCCGCGTGTTCACCTCTTATGGAATCGATTGTCGAAGTCACTGGAAGAGAGAGCACTGCCGTCAAACGAAAGATGAGCGATACACACGATGAGCTAAGTGAGACTACTGATGAGCAAACTGTGGACAACTTGGACATCCCGTCTACGGAATCAGACACGACTTCGATTGTTTTGGACATTACTAAAAATGTTCCAAACAAACCGGCTCAAGAAACTCATATAAAGAAAATTGGCCTACTTCAACGTAGAATAAATGTTCTTACTGAAGCAAGGGACACTGGCATAGCCAAAGACGACGTTCACGAAGAAATAAGAAAACTACGGAAAGAATTGAAAGAAGAAGAAAAATGTTTAAAGAAAAAAAAAGACAGTGCCAAGCGTGCAAAAAAATATAGAATCAAAGAAAAACTTGAGAAAGCTACACATCAGAAAAACAATCCTGCTGCAGTAAAACCTCGATCTGGCCCTGGGCAGCCCCCTTTGGTTGACTCGCAACCTGCTCTCCTGGAGACCATAATTAACATTGCCATTCATGGCAGCGCTGCTGATGAACGCCGCCGAACAGAGATGATTAGGAGTTGTCTCACTTTGTCCGATCTGCATGATAGGCTGTTGTTGATGGGATTCCAAATTTCTCGAAGCGGCACATATCTTCACTTACTCCCACACATTTCTAACACTGCAGAGGGAAGGAGGCACGTACGCACCGTACCCGTTAAGTTAGCAAGACCACACACCGAGATGCACAAAAAGCACGAGGACGGGGAATTCTGCACTGCTACAATCAGGTCTTTGGAATCTCTCGCTTCGCTTCTGGGACCGCAGCAAGTATTTGTTCTCTCTCAAGACGATAAGGCCCGTGTACCAATAGGTTTACCGGCAGTAAAAAGTCAGAGCCCTCTATTAATGCATATGGAATACAGAGTACTTTTACCTGACCATGACTGGGTCGTGGCAGAGCGGCACAAACTTATTCCTTCTGTATACGCCGGCGTCATCGTGGATCCTGAGGGTTTGGGTAAGGAAGAAGCTGTTGGTTACAGCGGGCCGACACACATATCCATAAGGAGTGGGAAACACGCATCCTCCACAGCGAACACACATGCTTATGATTTCGAATCACTTTTATCAGTGCCTGCATTCAAACTCTTAATGATGACAGAATCGAACACCGTGAAGCCAGTGATCATCATCTTTGTAGATGGCGGGCCGGACGAAAATCCACGTTATCGGAAAGTCAAGAACTTTGCCATTCATCACTTCAAAAAATACAACCTGGACGCCCTGTTCATAGCGACTAATGCCCCTGGGCGGAGCGCATACAACCGAGTTGAGCGACGCATGGCCCCCCTCAGCAAACGGCTGTCAGGCGTCATCCTGCCGCATGAACATTTTGGTTCACATCTCGACAACAAAGGAATGACTATTGATGATGATTTGGAAAAACGCAATTTTCAGCACGCTGGGGAGACACTTGCTAAGGTCTGGAAGGAAATGAAAATTGACAACTACGATGTTTCGGCGGAATATAGAAAGCCCGAAGATAGCTTGCAGGATCCAGCAGAACCTAATCTGGCGTGGTATAGCGCTCACGTCCGTGAATCGCAGTATTTCTTGCAAGTGGTTAAATGCGCGGACGAATCCTGCTGTTCCCGCTCAAGGAGTGCATTGAAATCTGTCTTTCCTGATACTTTCCTGCCACCACCCTGCCCAATACTTCAAACCCCAAGCAAGCTCATGGTACCTAGTCAGCTAGACAAAGGATCATGCAAGTTTTCACCACTTCTTGTGAGGTTGTCCGTTGATCTGTCGCCTGCTCTAGAAGGGTTTAAGCAGATGCCTTACGATTTCTTTTGCCCATCAGTACAATCCGACCTCAAGAACCGAATATGTGCAACCTGTGGGATTTATTTCACATCCCACAAGAGTGTGCAAGCGCACATTCGTTCCGTTCATGGCAGGACTGCCCCCGACCGTGGTGAAATTAGAGTACGGCCGCAGCGACTTGCTGCCAGAAGGGCAAATGAGCTTCTCTGCATTGTGCGCCGCTGTGAAACATCGTCTGAGGATGCCGATTGGCTCAACGAAGACGAAGTTGATGCAAGTGGTTTAACAATTCCGGAACCCTCTTCGTCTGCTCTCAGGATGCCAGTAATGAAAGAGTCTGAGTGGCTAGCAACCCCGTGGACAGAGGAGCAGTAACTGTAATTGAATTGTTTTTTTTTACATACTTACTATTTGAATTATGGCTGATTTAATGTTACCAAAAAAATTTAAGAATACTTCTAATTGCATTGCCAAAGGTTAAAATAAACTTGTTAAGTACCTATTTTATTTTAAGAGTTTAATATATTTAGAGTTTGTTATATTTTATGACAATATAAATAAATAGAATAAGAAATGTCTTGTTTTATTTATTACTACCGGAAACGCGATTAAAATAATAACAAAGGTATTTTAGTGACTTTCTATTTCTAATTAGGTAAAAATGGTCACTTGAGTGTTACGTAACGTTTATGGATGGGGGGGTGGGGGGTACAGGGAAACGTGACGGCGCGTTACAGGGGGGGGGGGGGGGGGGGGGGTCAAAAATCTTCAAAAACTGCATTACGTAATACTTGAACGCTCCCTATGCTAAAAGAAATTATGTGCAAAACCCATTTTGCAATTAAGTTGTAATTGCTTGAGCTCATTTGTACATTGACGATAAGGGAATAAATACTCTCATGAATATGACCTTCTGTTTCTAAAGACATGTTTTCACGAATTTGTGGAATATCAACTTATCACCTAAACCTTCCAAAGCAGTTACACCCACCTTCTGATTGCTGCGCTTAATTTTCTTTGCTCTGTAACAGATATGTTACTTTAAAGTAACATTAAAATGCAATGTGGAATAAGCCTGGCTGCCGTATGCACCTTTGAAATCTAGATTGCAAATACGGACACATAAAATTATGTTTAGTGTTACTGCAAACAGAAAAATCTTTTTGTAACCAAACACCAATGCATGCATGTGAAATACATGAAACTCAATTTGATACTGCATGCATGTGAAATACATGAAACTCAATTTGATACACATCTCTTTTCATCCTCGAAACACTTGAAGTGAAAGCTGCACTTGCAGTGGTTCCTTTATAACACCAGCCAGTGCCATTGCTAAGAATGTGGTTGAGGCATGTCCCACTACTAAAACGTGCAGTAGATTTTTATAGTGTATGTTGCACGGGCGTGCTTAAAAGGATGACAGTTGATGAACAGTAGACGTACTGGTGGTGTATGATCAGCTGAAAATACAAACAGCATACATGGACGTGGAGTGATGGCTGCAGGCACATGAAGAAATTCTTCCCAGGGCATCAAGACAGTAGACTATGGTGGCAAGGATTGTGACTAGGTATTAATATGAATTTCTTCTCTCCAACCTTGAACCTGCAATTACCCCTCAACACCCTGTGGCAGGAGGGAAAATGGGCTGACTGGGGTGTGCTGCAGGTATTAATTAGTCTAGCAGGCTGCCGGCGTGCATTTCCTGGCATCAAAGATGGTGCACCTGAGGCATGCTCACCACAAATCAATGTTCAACCAACTTCGCACAGCAATGTACTTAATAATGACTTGACAACATTATTTTCTTCATTCCCATCCGAGTAAATTTATAACATATTATAAACAGTACCATTCATTTTTGTAACGGCACCATTTGTTTGTAAATAAAAAGTTGAGATAGAATAAGAATTTTGTTACCTTCAAGTAATCCTTTTTCAGAACTTGGAAAATTGCCTCACATGTTTCTGGTATGATTTAACCAAGACTTGAGGTGATATTGTTGCAGAAAACTTAAGGTCCTCATAACTCCTTCCGGTTGCTAAAAACCTCAGCGTTGCAGTCAATCTTTCGTGAGGTGAAATCGTATTTCTCATCACTGTTTTTTTCTTCTCAATAAATGGAGTTACTAATGAAATAAGATGTAAATATGTATCTTCATTCATCCTCAAATAATTGTGCCAGTCTTTCGGGACAAACTTCAATTCATTAAGCAAATTTATGTGAGAATATGTCATTCTTTTTTTAGCGACTCCTTACACCAGGTATTATGACTTCGATACACCTTAGTTTTTTTATGGCTTCGATTTAAAGCAACCACTAAACCAAGAATCGTGAGCACGTCATCATTGGCGGAGGATCTACCATTAACCATGGCTGCCCTGATTGCAACTGACGAGTTTGCCTTCAGTTTGCCTGAGCGTGTGTGAGGTCTCCCATGATCCGGCAGCCTGGACTGTTCAGTCCGAACTGACAGGCCAGCCGGATCGTGTGTGGCCAGCTTAACAGTTCTTGTTTAGAGGGGGCGGCACCTGTGCTAAGACTAAGTTGAGTAAACAATGTCGCTCATGACACGTCAACGCACTTATTAAGAATGGGGCCTGGATCAAAATGGCAATGGGTAGTAAGAAGCAAGAACTCTACACTTTATAGTCTCCCTCACTGATGGATTCACAACAGACAAGTACACTGCTCAGGAGTGGTTTATCACCTAACTTAAAAACCATTCTGCAAGATGTTATATATAACTGTAACAAACCATTTAAGCAGTCATCCAAATCTGAAAATTCTATTTTTATATATAAATTCGCACGCAGGTCGCTTTGAAATATCGTACTTCTTCCCATAATTGCCATCATCGCACCTAAGTTTTCAGTTATGAAAACAGGTAAGAAAAATTTCATTGTATAATCGTCGCACAGCAATATGCTGTTTACATCTCCGTGCACCTCTCGAATGGAAGTGGAGGGAAGCGTCGACTGACGCGGTCGGTTACCAGAGTTGGAATGTAATGATTAGGGATTTGCCCGGCGCCACAGCTCCGCGGTGAGCTGATGAGATTTTTGGGTCGTTCGGCCGACGGCCCAGGGGTTCTCTGGTAACACACCGTCAGATATTATGAAATTGAGATCTGTATGGCCGCTGTGCACGCCTGAATTAATAACGCACTCAAATTTTATATGTATATAATTATTTTATTGAACACTTTGATCAAACACGTGGTGACCGCGTGGTCATATAAACACACTGCTGGATTATAATTACTTAAGGCGCGTGACGTTGCTCTCTCCTTGGTAAGATGTATCATAAAAATACTAGTTGCTTCGTGAATGATATGATAATGCGATTGCTGAGTGAGGTTGCAGCCTGAGAGGCTGGTACCGAGGTTCTTGTGAAACGAGAGACTTACCACGTCCGCTCGCGCCGAAGTGATGTTGCCTACTAGACTGCGCAATGCATCGGCTCGCGCCACCTAAGCACGGCCGACACCTGGCGGTGGAGAGATGAAACAAATGTGACTTAAAATGCTAATGAGATGTAAACATGATATACCTTATATAAACATAATTAAACACAATTTACATAATAAAACACAATTACCCTTGTACTTACATAATAAAACACCATTATATTAATATTAAATATAAGTATTGACTCGTAGCAGCCACTGCATTGCCAACTTGAAAATGTCACATGTCCCTGGCTGGCTATGTATGTGATGACTGTTTTGACACACGATAATTATGGTATACATCAATACTGAATAAATACTAAACACTAATGCACTCGTGCCCACAAGCCTGTCGGTGAGGTGCGTCTGGTGTGGGCACACTGCGGCAGTCAATGGGAAAAAGGACTCGTGAGCGTGCGGTTCACGTCACGACTTTGCGCGACCTTGGCAGAAGGGCTGTCCAATCAGCGCATGTCGTGATCAGTGTTTCCGCCCTCACGATCAGTAGCAGTTTGTTTGGCACGTGTAGCACATGTTAGTGAGGCGTCTTTTTTTAAATCAGTCGGGGAAGTTGTTCGTGGGTAATCTTGTGTTTGCAAAATGGGTAAATGCAATAACTACACGGCAGAATTTAAGTTAAAGGTGATTGTGTTTGCAGAGCACGGAAATTGAGGAGCTGAAAGAAAATTTTTTGTAAGTAAGAAGCTAGTGCGCGAATGGCGGAAAATGAAAGAGAAACCATGCAGCACAAATCAAGCTAGGTGTGCCTTTCTAGATCCGAAAAACGGTAGATTTCTTATGATCAATGGAGATGTCCTTACGTATACAGAAGAATTGAGAAACAACGGTTGTAGTGTTGTACGAAATGTTACAAGTGACTCAGACAATGTTATTGCAATGTTATTAACAATCTAAGATAATTACTACAATCGTCGCATGCCTTAAGACTGTTTATTTACATTTTATTAGAGTAGCAAGATGGCCATCGTATGTATATTGGGCGGTGCAAATCTAAATACATAAGTGTAAATACGAACAGAGAACTGCTGTTTGGATCTGGTAAAGTTTCATTTCAGACTTGTTTGTATTGCTTTTAGAAATATATAAAATAACATATTTCTAAAATAAATACTATATAGGGTTGGTGAAAATTTTTTCCCATTGTATTTTTCCTTGAACAATCGTCTCGCCCAAGATTTTTTTTTCACTAAATTTTGCATAAAATATGCGACGAAATAAAGCACAACAAAATTTCGACAAATGTACAACATTTTGTGTACTCCGGGTAACAGTAATCAAATTTCGAATGCTAAGTATTTTTACATTAAACTAATTTGAATTAAATATGCTGAGTTTGTTACCTTTAACGGAGTTGGAGTGTTGAGACGTGCTTGGATCCTCTCCAGTTTACTGCGCAGGTCTTCTTCTTCTGGTGTTAAAGAAAACCCCATTTTTCTAGAAATTTCATGCTTGACTACATTCTGAAACAGAGAAAAATGTTACAAATACATATTCATAACCTAATCATGTATAACGTTCAATGATTATTTTAGAGGAAAAGTAGCACATTACCAAACAGTCGTGCCAGATGTGTTTGCTGACAAGTCAAACTGATTCTCCTAACCACGGCTGGCTGGACATGCGCTGGATCCCTGTCTTCATCTAAAGTCCCTAGGTTATGGAGGAGCTCTTCTACTCCAGGGAATTAAAAATACTGTCCACCCATGGTGAGACTGGATACAGAAAAGTGCTATCTCCCTCAAGTCATAAGATGTCTGAAATAAATTTGCACGACAGAGGATGACACAAGGTTTAACCAAAACACTTTTATAGTTTATTTTATTTTTGTGATTGCGTGCAGGAAATACTAAATATAATTCATAATGCTATTATTACTTAATTTTAATACAATTTTTTGTTTATCTTAATTGTATTAAAATTAAGTAATATTTAATGTTAAGAGTTCTATATTTTAATTAATGATTTAAAGATGTTAGTTTGATTCTGACTATTATATTAGTTTTAAGTAATATATACATGTACGTTTTTGCTTTGTTTATTTGATATTATTTTTGCAGTATTTAATATTAATTATTAAAGTAATTTAGATTTGGATATTCTTTATATTATTGTACCGTCCTTTATAATAAATTCCCTGACGTTTCCCCGACTTATCCAAATATGGTGTTACTTTTCCCTGACCATCAGATATGCAAAAAATTAGAAATATCTGTGTATTGCTTCCTCAATAATTACATAACGTTGCTATACCAATACTTTCCATTGCAGTAACAAATATTTGTAAAATACTTTAAAAAACATTGAAAGTACAGCCAAAAACTCAAAATTACAACCATTGACCAGGCAAATATTACCAACTTTGGAGTAGTCATTATTTGATTTTGGACCAATTGTGACCCACCCCCATCCCCTATGGGTAAAATTGCATTTTAATTTTAATTTGGCAATTTTCACATTGTTTTGGTAGCAAAATTACGTGTTATATTTTTTAATATGGTTAAATGGTTCCCATGAATTGACTAATACGATGTATGTGCCAGTAAGATAAATTTTACTAATTTTGATTGTCTTAGACCCCCAAAATGTTGAAAATTGTGTCCATGTTCAGTTGTTTCCAGAGAAAAAATAACCTGTTTTAATGGAATATTAAATTAATTTAATATTATTAAGTTTTCTGAGAGAAATTATGACCTAAATGGACATGCCGAGCAGCATGTAGCAAGCGCCAGCTACACTTAAACTTGGTTTCTTGCGGGAAAATTAGTTCAATTATTTTATAAATGTTAACTTACTATCACAGGCGCAGTACCAGGTCCTTTGCGGGCTTTATACACACTTGACATAAGTGTGGTAAAAGGTAGACATCTAATGCAATTGCAATTAGCGTGGGCCTCTTCGCAGTCGCTCTGGAAAAGCAGCGCAGCAGTAGAATGGGGCTGAAGGGAAGGGAAGGCAGCTGTCCTACGCAGTAGAATGGGGCTGAAGGGAAGGGAAGACAGCTGTCCTACGCAGTAGAATGGGGCTGAAGGGAAGGGAAGGCAGCTGTCCTACGCAGTAGAATGGGGCTGAAGGGAAGGGAAGACAGCTGTCCTACGCAGTAGAATGGGGCTGAAGGGAAGGGAAGGCAGCTGTCCTACGCAGTAGAATGGGGCTGAAGGGAAGGGAAGACAGCTGTCCTACGCAGTAGAATGGGGCTGAAGGGAAGGGAAGGCAGCTGTCCTACGCAGTAGAATGGGGCTGAAGGGAAGGGAAGACAGCTGTCCTACGCAGTAGAATGGGGCTGAAGGGAAGGGAAGGCAGCTGTCCTACGCAGTAGAATGGGGCTGAAGGGAAGGGAAGACAGCTGTCCTACGCAGTAGAATGGGGCTGAAGGGAAGGGAAGGCAGCTGTCCTACGCAGTAGAATGGGGCTGAAGGGAAGGGAAGACAGCTGTCCTACGCTCCTTCCAACAGCAGAGAGAGAGAGAGAGAGAGAGAGAGAGAGAGAGAGAGAGAGAGAGAGAGAGCTGCATGTGCATCTGGTTGATACTGGTGGAGTGTGCCCAGCCACCCCTAGCATTCCATTCTCCGCACACAAAGAGAAAGGCCAGGCCAGGCCGCCTAGCAACTACACATCACTGTTTGCCTTGTAAATGTGCTTTTATCTGGTGTGTTGTTAGAATATTCTACCAGTAGTTATTAATTATTTTTGTATTTGCTTTTATTAAGTGTAGTTGCTTGTAGGTGCCTGTTCGATGCAACTTCTTCAGTGAAACGTAATATTGTAAAATAGCTTGATCTGCCATTTGCGGTAACTCGTTTTGAAGCACCATAAATATTTTGCGTTCCCATGTTCAAGTTGGCTTATTGTGAGAAACGATCATTCGCGTGGAGAATGCACCGTGATACAGATAGACATGAAGGTTTTATCGGTTACTGGTGCATGGAATGTCTACCTCCAATGGCGGACGTCTGGTTGACTTGTTAGGACTCCATAGCATTGCCTCTTGGACACGCACAATGTTCTCCGCAACACACACATTTTTCTTCCATCCACTGTTTCCTTTGCAATGATCTCTGACAGAACTTGCATTCACCCACTTAGCGCAGATACGCCGGTCAGCCACACGTGCTGGAGGATCCTTTCCACACCAGTCGCGAAACTTCCGACGCACCACTGCAACTGATCTGTACACTTCCAGCCATGCCGCCACCTTCCTCCTCTCCCCCACACTCAAATCTTCACTCTTTTCATGCCTACACTGACAGAATATATCACATACCATTTATGTCACACTACATTTAACATGTCAACATGCAAATTATAACTGCCACTTACTAGGTAAAATATTTTTTGGCCCTTCCTGTATTTGTGTTTTGATGGTAATGTGAGTTTATGTCTGCACTTTGAACAATTTTAAGCAGAATTGATGAAATAAAAAATTATGGGAATTATATAAAATAAGTTTTTTTGATGTCGATAACTAAAGTGATCGCAGATGTGATATGTGAAGATACCCAACCATATGATCTTGTTAATAACAATGGTTTTCGATACTTCATGTTCAAAAATATTACTCAATGCAAAATTACTTCCACGTAAAACCCAAAAGTCAAACTCAATAAGTGGAACATTAACCACAGTTGTACGAGCAGCATAAGGGTGCAAGGCCAAGAACAAAATGTATAACTGTATCATCCCAACACATGTAATAGGCCTCACCTCGTACAGGCGATTATGTGCCAAGCAGACGGCCAAACCCTCCTACCCTGTTCAAGGGAGTAATTAGGGCCAAGCGCCAAATTCTCCAGACTTTGTCTCATTATAGTCTGCCCTGGGCCTGCGTTCCTGACCTGATGCAACCAAAGACGTAGCAGAAGTAGACACGCTTCTCAGCCCCTAGTCGTCATATGCCAAATTAACGTTTGTACCTCAGTCATGCGTAAAAACTGTACAATATACTAATACCCTGTGAAATTCAAATTTGAGCCAACGTTGTGTCAACAATATTCACCTTGACTTTGGAACAAAAAATGATGCCTTCACACAGTCCTACTTACAAGTGGCAATAGGTACGTAAAGTCACCACACACCTGCAACACACGGTGCTCCAACTCAACGAACTTCCGGCGGTGTTCGGACAGTTTAGCGACAGTGGCAGCGTGCCGCCTCTGAAATGCTGCCATGTCCTCCGCCACTCTATCCAAATATGCTCTTTGCGACTTTGTTTCCTGCTCCTGGCTCTTCTGCCGCCAAGCCACCTCCGTGAAGCCTATCATCGGCACAGGTAAGAATCTACTGGGATCTGGATTGTCTAGTTGGGCCTGCTTCCACAGTCTGGCATCGATACCTGCACACCAACAGAACCTCACAAACTTCGTAAACAGTTTATGATCATCACGCTGTCGTCAACCATCATTTACGAAGGTGGCTAAAATTTTAGCACCAAAAAACTAAAACTAGTTACCTTTATCCAGGTACTATTTAGTAGCACTGCATGTGCCATGGGCCACAAAAGTGTATTGTCAAAGTATAAACATGCATACATTCTGAAACAAACCCCTTAAGTAAATTTTCTATGTAAGATTTAATTATATATACACACTTAAAAACTGTTCTGAAAAGCATGACAACTTTCTTAACAATTAAAACTGGCGATAATTCTGCATAACTACATTATAAAATATTTGATACTGTTCAAATGGAATTTTTATCACTGTCAAAAAAGTGTTTACTGGTATCTTTGACACATGCCATCTAACCTATAAGCCTAATCACCAAGCTCATAATGGCTAGATCTGCGAACTCACATGCCTAAAAACTACTAGACACCTAGTAGTCAGATTAGGTAGCAGTATTTTGACGTTGCTAAGGCCACTCGTTCGCACGGGTCAGAGCAGACAGGGGTTTTAGTGAGCATGGCATAAGAGACACTGACAGGTAGAGCTTCCCTCAGTAGATCACTGACAATTCTGAATAAACCATGCAGCACTTTATTTTGTAGTTTTTGCCTACTTATAGGCGAGAGGATCGCCCTACTTGTTACTTGCCATTAACCTTTTGCCCTAATTAAACCAATTAACATACCACATCCACAGGGATTTCTCGGTAAAGAATAGGGGAATAAGAGAGACCCTTCATACAGAAACAAAGGAGGTAGGGGAGGGGTAAATATCACAACTTGACACCCAGTACTGGGGCTGTAGCCTGTCTTGGTTGGAACAGTCCTTCGGGCACGATGGTCAAGCACTGTACCGGGAAGTTATCACAAGGTCACAACCCGGTTAATTCCAAGGGCACACCCAACAATCTAACATGCCACTGTGATTCACTGCCGGGTGTTGGAATTTGAGAATCAGTAAGAGTAACCAGGATCGTGACACAGACAGGAAAAAGCTAGACACTGAATCTACTCATCCACCTCTACAATTAACCACCAGGTTCAGAGGACAGCACAAAGTGTCTACCCGATCCTGATTTTCCACACGAGGGGAGCACTTTTACACTTCTGCATTGCCGCAGAGATCCCTGCAACACTTCCAAACCTACCCCTGTCTACACCTACAACTTTCTCTAAGCGAGAAGGAGAAAATAAGGGCAAAGAAGCTGCAGCACAACAGACCCAAGAGTCAACTCTTCCTGCCACCCACTAAGACCCTGAGTACTTGCAACCTGAGAGCAGCACCTGAACAAACACAACCCCAAGCCGTGCAATACATCTACACAGCCGAACGAGACCAAGCCCAATGGGAATGTGGGAGCATGATGCCCATAGAGCCAGCCATCCCACATGGACTGTTCTCCCCATCTATCAAGATGCCCTGGCACCGTAACCCTTGGATAAGGCCAGAGGTGCCAAGCGTCCAGCAGCCCTCATAACTGTTAACCAAAGCCCATGACCCAGAATACCAGCCTCAGATTCGAGCCCTGGCAAGGCACCTGTAGTCTGCACCGAACGGGAACACACGTGATGGTGCCATAAACCATGACCTAGCAGTTATCTTAGCTAAAATTTGAATAAGAACAATTTCCGAAAAGTTTATTTCTTTGTGTGAAATACAAGCCACATATTTTACCAGTGCAAAATACAGTATGCTGTTTTGGGTGGTGTTTCCATCAGTGACAGTGTTCACCCAAACACAGGACAACATCGTAAATAAGACTCTCCCCACGTTTTCACTTTATTCTCCAGGGAAAAAAAATATTTCTTTACAAATTATTTGGCTACATAATATACTACTGACTGTTGATGGTAGAGTGAAAACTTTTAAAACAGTCACCGCTTATAACTCTCTCTCTCAGTCTCTCTCTCTCTCTCTCTCTCTCTCTCTCTCTCTCTCTCTATATATATATATATATATATATATATATATATATATATATGTAGATGCACACGCGCGCGCACACACCCACACACACCCATTACACACTGGCATGCGCACTACTAGTTAAGTTGGCAGGAAATGAATATAAATAATTCCTAACACTTTAATTTTTGCAAGTGAAATATTTAAATTGTGCTCGAGCAAAAGGGCTGTAAACAAATACAGCCTTTCCAAGCCTAGTACACATTCCGAAGCTGAAGGTCTTGTAGTTGACGCACTAAAAATACTAAATGACTTAATATTGCGTTTGAGGTCCTCTTCACTGATATTGCCCAAGCAAATGCAGACCTAAGACATTTGTTTCGGCATCGCTAACTAACTCTATGTCGGCGCAGCATCGTAACAAAACAAGACAAGCTGATGTCTCGAAACCCTACGTTATGCTGCGTGAGAAGGAACGAGATACACACAGGCATCACCGCAGTTGTAGGTAAGCTTGCGTATTCATGGTGGCTTATATAAAGGCGCAGGCTGCATGTTGCGCCACCGCCGTTCGCCTTCTTGTTATGCAACAAGTTGTGCACGCAGGTACATACGGCTGCGGACACCCAGCGACGTTTGCTGAAATTCAACGTCAATTTAAACATACTAAATGGCCTTTCAGAACATTTTGTGACTAGAGTTTCTTGTTTCTGTTCGCCCACAGATGCTGTGGTATGAATTTCGACAGGTACTTTCCGAACTCTGTGTGTGTGCGCGTGGGTGTGTGCATACTTGCATGTGTGTGCATGCGTGGGTGTGTGCGTACTTGCGTGAGTGTGTACTCGCATGTGTGGGTACGTGCATGTGTGCGCATGCGCGTGTGTAAGTGTCTAGATGTGAATGTGCACCCACACCTCTATTTATCCATCTATCTCTATCACACACACATACACACACACTAGTGCACACACACATGGACGACAAAGTGAGTTAATAAATAGTTATAAATTTAGCAGCCACTTCATAAAATTAGGAAAAATATTTTATTAAGAAAAAAAAATGAAAATCTATTAATTGAAATATTTTGCATTATTAAACATACTTCCAGGTAAATACGAAATGTATATACATTATGCTCATAACTTTCCCTTACTGAAATAGTTCAGTTTTTAGAAACTCTTGCTTTTTGCATAAACATATTTATCAAAATGTATAAAAAAGTTTTTTTATGACTTTTTATTACCAAAGGGTCATTCCATTACAATCGAACCAAAAAAAAATTATTGTGTCATGGCCTGGTTGAATTGACATGGAATGACACTGAAGGGTCATTCCATTACAATTCAACCAAAAAAAAAAAACTCTGACATGGGCAGAATGCCATAAGAATCTAAGTTCAACTGACGTCGAAGCAAAAATTCCTATTTTCTGTGCAGCAAGAGTTGTGAAAGGGTGCCTCATGGCTGAGAGCAGCCTACCTGGTGGAGGCTGGTCCAAGTACTCTGCCAGCCGGTCCTTGTCTGGCTTGACGACGGCCAGGATGCTCTCTGCAGCGAGGACGCACGGCTGCTGGCTCACCGCCTTCTGTATGTGGGCAGCCAGCTCCGAGGCCAGCACTCTGCATGTCACACCTACCTCGCACGCAACACCATGCCCAATCACAATTTACGCGGTTATGTTTACTAAACACATACCATGATTCCACGTAGTTTTCAAATGTTTTCAGTATTTTCCGTACTCGATCCCGACTGAGTACAATATCAGTTTCGATTAAAACTTTGGAATCAAAACGAAAATGATTTCAATACTTGTGTATCTACCTTAAAGCGCCCGTCTACCTGGAACTTTTTCCCACGTTTAGGCCGAGAAGCGCGGGAGCGATAAGGGCGACACTGCCACGCGCATCAAGTACGCCATCACCGCTAAGCGCAAGGCTCTGAACTGGCGTGCAGTGTTCTCGTCGTGCTGCGTGTACCTATGGGACTTTCAGCGGTGACCATATTATTTTATTAGTGGGAAGTCTTTAGGAAGGTTCAGTGCAGGCGCCTATAGTAGTTTTGTATGTATCTGATGCGTGCATTTTGAGCTACAGCGCCTTGGAAAGGTCGTTTTTAGCGGTTTTGGAGTACTCTGAATTGATGTTTCTAACGTACGTGACATTTTGAAAGTAATATACAGCTCTCGTCTGAAGTGTGTGTTCTCTTCGTAGATCAGCACGTTGGACGCACGCTTAATAGTTTCGTTGAAAAACGTGTATTTGGAACACTCTGCAACGCAGTTCAAGCGCCAGGTAGACGGGCGCCTTAAGACTCAGTTAGTTTTGAATACAGTTTACATGTACAATTCCATATGGAACGTGTATTGAAAATGTTTTGAAAACAACATGGAAGCGGAGCAACAGTACGTAAATCTGAACAGACATAAACTTACACAATAGCGTACACCGCACTGAACACTGATGACGGCAGGATACATAAATGTGCTTGAGAGCTGTACTTGGACCACATATGGAGACGGGCAAACAAAATGACTTCCCTACATTTTAATGTATTTNATGTGCTTGAGAGCTGTACTTGGACCACATATGGAGACGGGCAAACAAAATGACTTCCCTACATTTTAATGTATTTGCACTGTATTTGTATTAACTGTAAAGAATTGGCTTTGTTAAACCTTTATGTTGGTGCCAATATTAAACAATCCTGCTTAATTTTATTTCACTTTTCTTCACAATGATAAGCAGATGTGTATACCTCTCATATACTTGCCAAAACAGATTGCTCATGGGAGATGTAATAATCTAAAATATGTTTTAAAGTTGACACGAAAAGTTCACTACACACTTAAATAATGTAAAAATTGTAAAAATATGCATTTAACTGAGCTATAAAATGATGTACAGTACATATACACTTATCTTTCAACATGATGGGACATCACCAAACTCCCATTCAAAAGTATCCGGACACCCCCCTGTAAATGTAACCTCACGCCTAGCTTTCACTACAACCGCCATAGAAGCTATAAACGTAGCCAGAGGACTCAATGTTAGTCAGAATCGGCGGAGCAAGGGACCCCAGTGACTTAGAACGTGTAGTTAGTTGCCACATCAGGGCCATTTTTGCCCATCTCAAGTTGCTGAAGTTGATCGACAGGGAAGTGATTGTGAAGTGGAAATGGGAAGTCACAACCACAACAAAATCGCAGCCAGCTAAACCAGGTGTGTATTGACCGAAAGGATTTGTTAAGCATTGAAGAAGGTGGTATGGGAACATTGTATGTCTCCGTGTGACACCAACACCTGTGAATTTCACAGTGCCACTATTTGTGCAGCTAGCACAATGATTGTGTGATGTTAGTTATTAGGACTGGGGTTCAAAGCTCTGGTACCTGCTCTAAAAAACCTGTGAATGCGAAGCACCTCATTCAGTGCTGTAAAGAGCACCGCCACTGGAACTTGGATGACTGGAGACATGTCACTTGGCATGATGAGTAACGCTATACCATGTTTCAGTCTGATGGGGTGGGGTCAGGTGTGATGAATGCCAGGTGAATGCTAGATGTCGGCCTGCCTAGTGTCCACGGTGAAATTCGGTGGAGGTGGGGCGACAGCGTGGGGATGTGTTTTACAGTAGGGACTTAGTCCTCTCATAATACTATGTGGAAGGTCAAATGCCGAAGGCCATAAGAACATTTCGACAGGTACATGATGTCTATAGTAGAATACCAGTTTGAAAATGATAACTGTGTTTCAGCATGACAATGCTCAGTCCCAACCTCGATCCGAGTTAACAGCTCTGTGATGAACTGGAACGGTGACTGTGCGCCAGATCCCAACGATCCACATCACTTTCTATGCTTGCTATAGTGCTGCAGGAAGAATGGTAAACCAATAACCTCCCCCCCCCCAGACTTTCCCACATTTTGTTGACAGTCTCCCAACAGTGTTAGAGCAGTAAAAAAAAGGCCCTGTCTTTATGTCTGCTACTGGGTAGTATATACAAGGGGCAATTACTGGACACTTTTGCGTGGGTGTCCGGATACTTTCGATCAGATAGTGTATTGTTACACGCGCGCTGCCTTGCCAGCACGAGCAAGTGGAAGTGAAGGACAGAGTAGTTAGACGATTTATTGACGAGCACTATCAGTTGCAACCGGAGACGTGGCAGCATCAAGTCCAAGGAATGCTTACAAAGCGCGCCCGTTACGCCTATCAGGGCACGTGCCACTCCCGACCTTGGGTATCGGGTGTCTTTGAAGAATGCTCTGGATTACTGACATTGTGTCTCTCAGCTAGACTCGGGATGCAGTTAACCTTCTAGGTCAAGGCCAGTGGCTATAAAAGGCGTGTCAGGCCTCCAGGCCGGAAGTTGTTGAATGGGTGAATTTCAGCGATTGACGACTAGCGATGAGAGAAGCGCGTGGCGAGAAAAGTGACCGGCGGGAGGAAAACCTGCGACTGCGAGCATCAGAGCAGTGAAGAGTGCGACTGGCAAGCTGGATTATTGGACTGAATGCGTGAGTCAAAGACATTACAAATGATGGCAACAGATAGACTGAATGTGTGTTAATGATGATTATGAGTTAATTGACAGTAACCAAACAGAGACATAAAGAAGGATGTTAATTAAAGATGAAATATGCATTAAACATTGCCTCATTGTGAAATAAATGAGTACTAGTGGAGACAGATAATTTAATGCTGTAAATAATAACTGTATGAATAAATTAAAAATCAAATTTAGTTATTATTTTTATTAAAACATACACCCCTCACGAACTCAGGCCTCTTGTAAGAGTATGTTTGCCACTGAAAACTGATANAATGTGTGTTAATGATGATTATGAGTTAATTGACAGTAACCAAACAGAGACATAAAGAAGGATGTTAATTAAAGATTAAATATGCATTAAACATTGCCTCATTGTGAAATAAATGAGTACTAGTGGAGACAGATAATTTAATGCTGTAAATAATAACTGTATGAATAAATTAAAAATCAAATTTAGTTATTTTATTTTTATTAAAACATACACCCCTCACGAACTCAGGCCTCTTGTAAGAGTATGTTTGCCACTGAAAACTGATANATTATTTTTATTAAAACATACACCCCTCACGAACTCAGGCCTCTTGTAAGAGTATGTTTGCCACTGAAAACTGATAGGTAACAATACACATACAAGTAATTTGAGTTCGGCCTGCAACTTTTTATGTGGAAAATCATTTTCCTCTTACATTATATAAAAATAACAGGTGTAGTTTAGTTGCGGTTTCTTCACATTTTTTGAATGAAACCTTTGAAAAATCATCCCATTCATGATGTGCTTGGTTGTTTAAATATCCAGTGTACCACAAGCGTTTTATACTTGTGTTAACATAAAAGTATGTTATTTTTTATTAAATTTAATATTTATTTAAATTTTAGCTATAAATTATAATAATTAATATAAATAAAAACAGCGAGAAGATAAGCTGAGTGCACACGAATGTAGTGCGTTGTCCCTTTTGTGTAATTTTCTACACTCGGTTACGCTTTGTTTTCATGAGGCGGAGGGATATCCTGAAAGTAGAACATTAGTAGGGCTTCAGAAAAGTTGGAAGTCACTGTGAGCAGACTATATTCCAAACATCTCATGCATGCTTAGTTTAAAATAAATATGTTACTCTATCTGGACAGTTTCTAGAGACTCACTTCAGCATCATTCCTGGGTGATCATATTTTCGACAAGAATAATTTACCCAGGTGCTTTACCATTTTAAATCATCTTGATTCTGTAAGCCAAATGCCATTCAGAAAATTGACTGACAATTTATCTAGTCCAAAGAGTGGGTGCAATAGACAGGAAAGTGTTTCACACTGATGGAAGATTGGAAAACACAGCAAATACTCAGTGTTACAGAAGTAAATGGATTTTCTGTGTGTGTGTCGGTGTGTGTGGGTGCAGTGTGTGTCGATGCGTGTGTGTGCGAGTGCATCTGTGTGTATGTCTGTGTCTGCCTCTGTGTGAGCCCATGTATTGTATGTGTTTGTTGTGTTTTGTGTGTGTTTTGTACATGTGTTGTGCATGTATAAACGTGCATGCGTGTATGTGTAAACGGGCGTGTGTTGTAAAAAAGGTAGTTTTTGAACCCTTGTATTTTTTGGTTAACTGCAAATAGTACAAACTTTGCCAACATAGAAGTTTTGATAGCAAACATTCTAATCCCATTTCACTAGTGTCACACATTTATTTCTGTCTTATATGTACCAAGCTCATTGTATTAGGAGATGACTCACGGCCAGAGATCTATTAACTTCCTGTGACGAGGAAAGGGAGGACACAAAAGTGCAATCAGTTCCATTCGAGTTTATAATTCCCTCTCATAAGTGAGAGTGATGTTTTATTCTGTGCAAATCCTTCAGTAGTGTTTTTAGTTTATTTTTAACTTGTTCACACATATGAGGTATTGTTACTGAAATCAATAATTTCCTGGATGGAATTTCATACTTTGGCACTGCTTTGTTCATAAGATGTTCAAATCCTTTGTTGTTAACAATATCAAGTGACTGCAAGTCAATACAGATAAATTCAGCAATTTCCTGGGCTCATGAATCATTTGCACAGTATGTAATAGTTTTTTTTCGCCATAATGACTAGTAGTTTTGCTTGTACGAACAANGGCTCATGAATCATTTGCACAGTATGTAATAGTTTTTTTTCGCCATAATGACTAGTAGTTTTGCTTGTACGAACAATTTTTTTTTTTGGTAACTCAAAAGTAACTGCAAATTTATCAATTACAATTCCACTGCTTTAATTTTTTTTAACATTTAAAGGCAGCACTTCTGCAAAATTAATTTTTTTGCATGATTCCACATGTTTGTGGTTGTGTACATTTTTCTATTTCCAAGTCCACTTTGCAAAATAAGCGTNGGCTCATGAATCATTTGCACAGTATGTAATAGTTTTTTTTCGCCATAATGACTAGTAGTTTTGCTTGTACGAACAAATTTCTTTTTTTTTTTTGGTAACTCAAAAGTAACTGTAAATTTATCAATTACAATTCCACTGCTTTTAATTTTTTTAACATTTAAAGACAGCACTTCTGCAAAATGACATTTTTTTTGCATGATTCCACATGTTTGTGGTTGTGTACATTTTTCTATTTCCAAGTCCACTTTGCAAAATAAGCGTTTCACATTCTAAAAACTTAGCTTTAGGTTAACTATTCACATCTAACAATAACAATTTCCATATGTCACTTTTACATTTTGAAGAGGTCCAAGAATTAAAAATTCAGAAAATACTAGTTCCATAAAGGTAACAAACGTATAACATTTTCTAATACAGTAAATGAAGCCTTGCCTTCCTTGTCTTTAGACAATCATTAACACTTATTTACTGCGGAATTTCAGGACACTGTGTAGTTAATAAAATGCACTACGAAATAATTTGTCACATGAGCACTCAGATCTATTGTCTAGTAATCTTAAGCAGTGGAGTGATCTACAAAATGGTGTCAGATCACACTCACAAAGACACAATGCTTGCGCTCAACCTCTAGTGTGCAGCCATAACCACAAATGTGAGTGCTCATGATATTATAACTTTGAGATATTGTTTAAGAGTTTATATCTTCAGAAACATTGCGATGCACATAAACATAAAGTATAACCACAATTTTGGGTGTAATCTCTGTTCTGTAAAGTATTTTTACGACTTTAAAGCAAATTATAAGCTCCTTTCCTTCAATTTGTGTAATATTACAAAAACAGTTTGAAAAGTGATGAAGTAAAAAAGGTTTGATTATCGAGCCGAAGTTTGAAGAGACGGTTGCCTCTAGTTTTAATCCAAGTTGGCTCTGCTCGAGTTTTTTTAAATAAATTGACGTGAACCGCATGCGTTCACGAGCTTCTTTGTACCCACTCTGACTGCCGCAGTCGTGTCCACTACACCAGACACACCACACCGACGGGCTTGTGGGCACCAGTGAGAGTGTGCATAATAGTATCAGTGTAATTGCGTCAGTGTTTCTAATTTATTCAGTGTTATTATTAGCATCAGTGTATTGCATCAGGGTATTTATTCAATGTATTTNCACACTCACAAAGACACAATGCTTGCGCTCAACCTCTAGTGTGCAGCCATAACCACAAATGTGAGTGCTCATGATACTATAACATTGAGATATTGTTTAAGAGTTTATATCTTCAGAAACATTGCGATTCACATAAACATAAAGTATAATCACAATTTTGGGTGTAATCTCGGTTCTGTAAAGTATTTTTACGACTTTAACGCAACTTATAAGCTCCTTTCCTTCAATTTGTTTAACACTACAAAAACAGTTTGAAAAGTGATGAAGTAAAAAAGTTTGATTATCGAGCCGAAGTTTGAAGAGACGGTTGCCTCTAGTTTTAATCCAAATTGGCTCTGCTCGAGTTTTTTGAAATAAATTTACGTGAACCGCATGCATTCACGAGCTCCTTTGTGCCCACTCTGACTGCTGCAGTCGTGTCCACTACACCACACACACCACACAAATGGGCTTGTGGGCACGAGTGAGAGTGTGCAAATAGTATCAGTGTAATTACGTCAGTGTTTCTAATTTATTCAGTGTTATTATTAGCATCAGTGTATTGCATCAGGGTATTTATTCAATGTATTTNACGTCAGTGTTTCTAATTTATTCAGTGTTATTATTAGCATCAGTGTATTGCATCAGGGTATTTATTCAATGTATTTAATTAATATCATTTTTTGTCATAATGGAATACAGTCGACAAAGCCAAAGCCTGGAACATTGGACATTGTACACTTGGCAATACTGTGGCTGGTACGATGGAAACATTTAGAATTAATATAATCATTTTTATTGTGTNCTTGGCAATACTGTGGCTGGTACGATGGAAACATTTAGAATTAATATAATCATTTTTATTGTGTATTTGTTTAAGGAAAAATTATGATGTCTTAGGTTAATTTAATTCATGTCACTTCCATCTCATAATCATTTTTTAGTGTGTATATTGTGCTTCATCGTTTCACCGCTTGGTGTCGGCTGCGCTCAGATAGGGGAAGCCGGACCAGGCTTTCTCCCAGTTCTCTTCAGCACTTCAACGCATTCATCAAGACATGTAAGTCTCTCGCTCCGCAAAGGCCCTCGGTGCGGACATATTAAGCTGAACTCATACTCATTGGCATAGACTTCACAAACCGAATCATTGTTTTATTTGCTATAGCGCCGAGGGGAGAGCGACGTTATTCTCATCGGAGAATTGTTAAGTGCAGTCGCGTTTCACGCAAAGCCACGTGGTCGCTCGCAGTTCCGGGCCATTAAGGCCATGTGTTTTGTACTATAGTTGTGTGTGTTCATTAAGGAGTCTCAAGGAATAAATAACTCCAAAAGTATCGTAAGTGTTTAATTTGTAATTTAATTAAGGCGTGCGAGGCGGCCTACAGCCTCGCCATCGTGTGTGACGGAGTTTTAACCAGAGTCCCCTAGGCCGTCGACCGAAACGACTCTCGTTTCATCAGCTCACCGCAGAGCTGTGGCACCGGGCACATATTTCATACATCCTCAGCTCTGGTAACACCGCCCGTCAAGTTGGCTTTCCCAACTAGGGACGGGAAATTCACCGAGCCACTGTTTGACCACGTCAAAATAGTATTAGTTTGTTGTTGTTTTTGCTGCTCTATCACTTTCTTTGAAGTTGACACTGTCTACAGTGCATATAGAATATTTTATTTCAAGCTGAAAGAGTTTAAGAACCAAATTTTACAATTATCACATAATCAGTTTCGACATAATGTGATTGATAATTGCCAACTGCAGTAAATCTGCTTTGAATCAATAATTGCATTTTACATTCTTGGCAGCATAATCTGTACAGCACTAGTTTTAAACATTAATACAAATATTACAGTGTTTCAATATAAATCACCAGTTAAATTATTCAAGATCAGACTGAACTAACTCACCTGTTCCTGACTTTTCCTCAACATATATACTGACATAAGTTTTTAGCTCCCCTATAGGTTTCACACAGTTTATAACAACAGTCATGTTTGATCTATTTCCAAGAATACAATTCAGCGTATTAATGAGACCAGCTTCATTATTCCTGTAACAAAAAAAACATATAATTATAAATATAAAAATTACAATGTTGCATGTGTTAGCATGTCCATACCCTATAAGAAGGCCACTTTCTGACAGCCAGTGAGTGGCAATTTGACNCCACTTTCTGACAGTCAGTGAGTGGCAATTTGACATATACGAAACAAACAAAGTGCAATTTACATCATCCTGTATCAGCTGATGCACGAACGAACAAAAGTTAAAATTACGTTGGCTATTCTGAGTGCACTGCCGATGCACATCAGAAAAGCAGAAAATACGCGGATAAGAAAGAGTTCTTAGATTTATTAATACATTTTATTTTACAAGGTCACAAAACAATGGTCGTTAGTGTTAAAAACTAAACTTCGTGATAATTTAGTTATGTATAGATGTTCAAAATGAAATGTACAATAGAACGACACGACGTGGAAAAATTTTCTGAAGTTGTGCTAACTTCAGAAAGCTTTTTGACGTCATATCATCCCTCTCCAACCTCGCTTTCAACACATCCTTGATATTAATTCCAAAAGCATACAGAAATATTGCATAATATTGTTGAATTATTTTTTAAAAAAGCCGCTATCTGTTGTCTAAAAAAAGCGGCTCAAACTTCGCAGTGACATGCTGGGCACGCCATCTGTTGGATATTATGCGAGGTATTACCAGCCAGAAATTAACCGCTTTCCTGCGAGCTATATAACGCATTTACAAACAGATGCCAATAGTTATATTTTTCCACGAGCTCTGCATAATTTTTAAAGTAACATATATTTCACGTNGCAGAAAATACGCGGATAAGAAAGAGTTCTTAGATTTATTAATACATTTTATTTTACAAGGCCACAAAACAATGGTCGTTAGTGTTAAAAACTAAACTTCGTGATAATTTAGTTATGTATAGATGTTCAAAATGAAATGTACAATAGAACGATACGACGTGGAAAAATTTTCTGTCTGAAGTTGTGCTAACTTCAGAAAGCTTTTTGACGTCATATCATCCCTCTCCAACCTCGCTTTCAACACGTCCTTGATATTAATTCCAAAAGCATACAGAAATATTGCATAATATTGTTGAATTATTTTTTCTAATAATTTGACGAAACGACACGAATTTGAAATATATTTCCAGCCCATAATATAAGAACAATCAACTTTAAAAAAGCCGCTATCTGTTGTCTAAAAAAAGCGGCTCAAACTTCGCCGTGACATGCTCGGCACGCCATCTGTTAGATATTATGCGAGGTATTATCAGCCAGAAATTAACCGCTTTCCTGCGAGCTATATAACGCATTTACAAACAGATGCCAATAGTCATATTTTTCCACGAGCTCTGCATAATTTTTAAAGTAACATATATTTCACGTACAACGATTTGGAGTACAAGTAATTTATATTCGGCCGGTAATCGTTCGTCTACGTAAATTATACGCCATATAGTTCTCTCGAAACCCATCTCCTTGTTTCTGTAGAAAGTGAGACACGCGTGAATAGTTTTTAAGCAATTCTAACGTTATTCCACGTCACATATTTCCAACTCGATAGCGTTAGATGAGCCGAGTTACTGGGATATAGGATATAGTAATTTAATGGAAAAGGAAGGAATTATGCTATATCCGTGCTCAGATATATATATATCCAAAGATATAGGTGTGTCCGGAGTTAGCCAAGCCTACAGTGCCGCCATTCAGTTGCCGAGAGAGAGAGGTAGCAGCGTTGCATGACTTGTCGCTGTCAAAGTGCCGAACATCACAAACAAAAACCGAGCGACAACGCATGTAGCCACGTTGTTATCATTACACAGCAACTCCAATGGTTTAGCAAACGTAACATTATTGATTCACGAGAGACAAAAAGTGATTGTTAGGTGCAAATATTTGTTTGTTTGTTTATAACCTAAAAGCACATAACTGAACGGCGGAAATATTTATTTGTTTATAACCAAAAATACACGGTGGCTCGACTTGCACATTCAGTAGCTCGATGCCTGCTGGGAAAAAAGTTGACTCGAATGAAGAGTCGATCTTTGTTGGTTCGACTCAACTCCAGTTTTCGAGACTCGACCCCTCACTAGAATTAATATATAATTTTTGATAGCCAGTTGTTTTAAGTGAGTTTTTTTAAAACCATATTTTAAAATATTCATGACGAACTGTTAAGAACCCATGCCAATCACCGTACTAAATTTTTTATTTATTTCTTCTTGATACAAATTTAGGAGAATTTATTTAAAAATGTGACAATAGAAGCTCAGCTAATTACTTTACCCATCATTACATACAAGAACATATGAACTANAATTTATTTAAAAATGTGACAATAGAAGCTCAGCTAATTACTTTACCCATCATTACATACAAGAACATATGAACTAATACATATTTATGCAACAATTAACATAATACAAAATTTTACATTTTTATTCATTTTCACCTTTTAATGACAACGCAACAACCAGGGAACAGCTATTAACAATCAGGTACAACAATTTTTAAAATAAGCATGAAATTTAATGCATCTACAATGAAACATTTTCAGTAATGACCCTGACTCTTCTGTTATTACAATACAATTAATAACTTCTATATAAGGAGTGAGGCAGCCTCTTAAGATTTTATTTACCACCATAGTGTTTTTAAAGCGAATTTTTGTACCACTTTTAACCCTTTTTTATGACAAAATTTACACATTTTATATACCACTTTCAGGGGGACCTACAGTGATGAGCGTTAAGAATCAAAGTGGTCGGACATTAAATTCAGAAGCTTATCATAAAGCAAAGCAATCTGCTGTATCGAGGAATTGAATAATCAAATATGACATCCGTAATTTGTTATAAATCTGCTGATTTTGCCACAAGGAGCAACTGAAAATGGACTTCGCACTCGTTGACACAGCATACTGTATTTACATTTTTTTTTTGGGATGAGAGGAGGTCGTGTATACCATTATTGGCTATACTTTTATTCAGAAGACACGTATCGATTGNGCTGTATCGAGGAATTGAATAATCAAATATGACATCCGTAATTTGTTATAAATCTGCTGATTTTGCCACAAGGAGCAACTGAAAATGGACTTCGCACTCGTTGACACAGCATACTGTATTTACATTTTTTTTTTTTGGGATGAGAGGAGGTCGTGTATACCATTATTGGCTATACTTTTATTCAGAAGACACGTATCGATTGAAATAAATTAATATTTCAGTAATAAACTGTCCTCTTTTTCCACAAGTAGCTAATGAAAATGGACTTTGCACTCACTAAAAGTGACTCTGTGTCTGACGTTTACTTTTTTTGGGACAAGGGAGGTTTTCTACACAGTTCTGGGGTATACTTTTACCCTGAAGATGTCTGCATTGAAATTAATTATTATTTCATTTTTAAAAAACCTTTTTTTTGTGCTAGAGATAATTAAAAATTGACTTATTACAAAAAAAAAAAAAACACTTTTAATGCAATTTTCTTTTGGCTCAAAATCTGTCTGCTACAATTTTACAAGGGCATTGATTTTAAGACACCATTCTCAGGACCATGAAGCATCATAAATTTGGGTCCCAACTGTAAATACTATTCTGGAACAGGGTTGAAACTGTATGTTTCGGGTAACATTTTGATTAGGCGCATCATTTTGAGAAATTAAGAAAAAATATATTCCATTCATTCTTAGCACATTTTTGTTTTAAAAAACCATATTCTGGAAGNGAGGTTTTCTACACAGTTCTGGGGTATACTTTTACCCTGAAGATGTCTGCATTGAAATTAATTATTATTTCATTTTAAAAAAAAACCTTTTTTTTTGTGCTAGAGACAATTAAAAATTGACTTATTACAAAAAAAAAACACACTTTTAATGCAATTTTCTTTTGGCTCAAAATCTGTCTGCTACAATTTTATAAGGGCATTGATTTTAAGACACCATTCTCAGGACCATGAAGCATCATAAATTTGGGTCCCAACTGTAAATACTATTCTGGAACAGGGTTGAAACTGTATGTTTCGGGTAACATTTTGATTAGGCACATCGTTTTGAGAAATTAAGAAAAAATATATTCCATTCATTCTTAGCACATTTTTGTTTTAAAAAACCATATTCTGGAAGANTTTTGAGAAATTAAGAAAAAATATATTCCATTCATTCTTAGCACATTTTTGTTTTAAAAAACCATATTCTGGAAGATTTACAAATCAAATATATTTACTCACACAATTTCACATAGTAAAACCCATTTTGATCTAAATAATAAAAGCAGAAATGCACAAATACATACCTAACATCTGTGGCCTTCTGACTGAAGACCATAGACACCAGACCATCTTTGTTTTCTGTCGTGTGCATTAAGTCGTATCCAATGGCCTTAAACCTACAAAATGGGTTCTGCTGGGTGAATTCCACAGGTGGGGCAGTTGATGAATAATAACCTGTAAGCATACATTTTTGCATGATTGTGATAGGAAAACGTTAAGAAAGTATCATGCTTTATTCATTGCAGAAATCACATACAAGATTTGTTAAAATAATGCAGATACAGAAAAATGAAGAATTATTGAGTTCCTAATATACAACAGAAGCTCATTGTAACTGAGTAGGGAGCTAAAGAGAGACATCCATAATTAAAACAACTTTTTTTAATGCTCTGTCAATAGCCATATGTAAATTATTGTAATAATGTTCTGTATTATTAAAGAAGGGTATTGCCACCCGTATTTCCATAAATATGTGCAATTTCAAAGTCCAGTGCACTTCTGTGCAACTAAATGACAAAAAAAANTTGCCACCCGTATTTCCATAAATATGTGCAATTTCAAAGTCCAGTGCACTTCTGTGCAACTAAATGACAAAAAAAAATCCAGTAAATTTACATAAATTAGATGAATGTAATTACTTATTTAATATAAGTACAGAGGCACTACTANAAAAAAAAATCCAGTAAATTTACATAAATTAGATGAATGTAATTACTTATTTAATATAAGTACAGAGGCACTACTATTTGTTTCCATGCACAACATACATCATAACTGAAAGAATTACCTAACATCTATACAAAGATCTCCCTACCTGTGTCTGCTATCTTAGCCTACATCCAGTATTACTTCTGCACATTTTCCAAGGAATATTCTGTCCTTTAGTTTCATTTTAGGCATAAAACGTGTTCATGTTCAGCAAGTGCAAAGACTTTTTTTTAATTTTATTAAACANCCTTTAGTTTCATTTTAGGCATAAAACGTGTTCATGTTCAGCAAGTGCAAAGACTTTTTTTTAATTTTATTAAACAGAAATCTTTAGACGTTTTTGTTTTGTTTGTAATTACTGTAAATATGATTCATCATAGTGGTTTAGCTGCACAAGGTAGGTCTTGCAAGTGTCTTTAGCATGAAAAAATTAAGAGAGAAACCATTATAGACTCTCAGGAACACATCTGAGCTTTCATTCACCCNGTGTCTTTAGCATGAAAAAATTAAGAGAGAAACCATTATAGACTCTCAGGAACACATCTGAGCTTTCATTCACCCATGGCATAAATTGTGATTTGCTCTCACTCCCCCTCCCTCTCTCTCTCTCTCTCTCTCTCTCCCTCCTGCATTCCTTAACCCTCCACGGCCACCATGCATGCTAGCTGTGTATACTCACTAAACCGAGTAATAAAGATCTCATTTGAAAACAAGATTATTCATAATGAGTAAAAGTCAAAATATTAGTAGATCTTATATAATTATTTTTTTTCTTTTCACTCATTTGCCTTTTATTTGACAGTTGCAGCCCATCCCGCACTCCCTCTGACCTGGCGCCGGGGTAAGCTGCCCCCTTGGTACTCTGGATCCCCCTAGACCCGCCCCTGTAGACTGCAATTGCGTCTGAAAGGATATCATTACGAGGCGCAATGAGGGCTCTTTAGGCAAGAAAGAAAAAAAGGTGCTTCCTGTACACTGTTTAAAACAGTAAAAAATAAAAGGAGTGCTGAAAAAACAATGTTCGTGAATGCAGTAAAACATCACGAGGTGCCGATCACGCAGAGCTGGGAACAATTCTTTATGAATACAGTATGCAGCCTGTCTGGTTATAAGTTGACCCAAAGTTATGGGTAAAGCTACCAAGCTGGCTATAGGGATTAACATGAAAGATGTTTTCTGTAGTGACAGCTAGCTACGAAGTATTGTGATGTGAACTGGAGTTGTACAACACAAATAGTGTTACACGTGTTACACAAATAGTGTTAACACGTGAACATATTTGTTTACTTGTTACCATCTTTGATGATGGACAATTATAGTACTGTAACCCATCCTCTTGTCAGAAAACAGCTTAAAATTATTCTTAGTGGGCATTACTCATTTCGATCTGATAACACTTTACAGTATACACAACATAACTGCGTAGCTAGGTATCATAATAATACAAAAGAATTTTCAAAACCACAAAACTTTCCAAAAAACTTTTTCTTAGTTCACATCTTTATGTTATGACTATTTTTTTCGTTATCTTCAACTCATAATTACAAGGTTGTATTATATTATGTTTTATCATTAAACCAGATAGTAAATTCAATTTTAGTATATTTTGCACAACTATTTAGATGAAAACCAATTTTATAAAATAAGAGTTAGATGTAAACTAGGAATTTGCACATGATCCATGCAAAGTGTCACAAACTCGCAACTGCAGAATCATGAAGATAGTTTACGAAGATACTTCAATAATGTTTTCTACAGAAAATGCTACTTTTCTCATGCATAGATAAATAAAAAAACTTAATTTTTTTTATAATTTTTTTGTATATTTTGTTAACCTTATTAATACCCTTCCATTCCCCAACAAACACATTAAAAAAATATTGTAAACNCCTTTAGTTTCATTTTAGGCATAAAACGTGTTCATGTTCAGCAAGTGCAAAGACTTTTTTTTAATTTTATTAAACATAAATCTTTAGACGTTTTTGTTTTGTTTGTAATTACTGTAAATATGATTCATCATAGTGGTTTAGCTGCACAAGGTAGGTCTTGCACGTGTCTTTAGCATGAAAAAATTAAGAGAGAAACCATTATAGACTCTCAGGAACACATCTGAGCTTTCATTCACCCAGGGCATAAATTGTGATTTGCTCTCACTCCCCCTCCCTCTCTCTCTCTCTCCCTCCTGCATTCCTTAACCCTCCACGGCCACCATGCATGCTAGCTGTGTATACTCACTAAACCGAGTAATAAAGATCTCATTTGAAAACAAGATTATTCATAATGAGTAAAAGTCAAAATATTAGTAGATCTTATATAATATTTTTTTCTTTTCACTCATTTGCCTTTTATTTGACAGTTGCAGCCCATCCCGCACTCCCTCTGACCTGGCGCCGGGGTAAGCGGCCCCCTTGGTACTCTGGATCCCCCTAGACCCGCCCCTGTAGACTGCAATTACGTCTGAAAGGATATCATTACGAGGCGCAATGAGGGCTCTTTAGGCAAGAAAGAAAAAAAAGTTGCTTCCTGTACACTGTTTAAAACAGTAAAAAATAAAAGGAGTGCTGAAAAAACAATGTTCCTGAATGCAGTAAAACATCACGAGGTGCCGATCACGCAGAGCTGGGAACAATTCTTTATGAATACAGTATGCAGCCTGTCTGGTTATAAGTTGACCCAAAGTTATGGGTAAAGCTACCAAGCTGGCTATAAGGATTAACATGAAAGATGTTTTTTGTATTGACAGCTAGCTACGAAGCATTGTGATGTGAACTGGAGTTGTACAACACAAATAGTGTTACACGTGTTACACAAATAGTGTTAACACGTGAACATATTTGTTTACTTGTTACCATCTTTGATGATGGACAATTATAGTACTGTAACCCATCCTCTTGTCAGAAAACAGCTTACTTAAAATTATTCTTAGTGGGCATTACTCATTTTGATCTGATAACACTTTACAGTATACACAACATAACTGCGTAGGTAGGTATCATGATAATACAAAATAATTTTCAAAACCACAAAACTTTCCAAAAAACTTTTTCTTAGTTCACATCTTTATGTTATGAATTTTTTTTCATTATCGTGAACTCATAATTACAAGGTTGTATTATATTATGTTTTATCATTAAACCAGATAGTAAATTCAATTTTAGTATATTTTGCACAACTATTTAGATGAAAACCAATTTTATAAAAGAAGAGTTAGATGTAAACTAGGAATTTGCACATGATCCATGCAAAGTGTCACAAACTCGCAACTGCAGAATCATGAAGATAGTTTACGAAGATACTTCAATAATGTTTTCTACAGAAAATGCTACTTTTCTCATGCATAGATAAATAAAAAAACTTAATTTTTTTTATATTTTTTTTGTATATTTTGTTAACCTTATTAATACCCTTCCATTCCCCAACAAACACATTAAAAAAATATTGTAAACTTCGTACATCATGATATCAGTATAAAAATTACTCATACCTTTGCCAAAACCCCAAGAGGCTTGAAGTAGGTTCCAACGTGCTAACACTGAATCCCGTTCATCACCATATACATTGCAGTTGGTCACTGCATTATTGAGAGCTTCATCGAGGTTTGTTTGAGGCTGCTGCTGTTGATGCCGTGGCTGTGTCATTGCTGGAACAAGTAAATAACGTGGATGAGTACAAAGCACACACTATACATTTTTAACAATAAAAGTCAGTTGCCATGTAGAAAAACTACAGTGAAGTGAGAATTGAAATGTTCAAGAACAGTTGTGTAGCTGGCAGTCCTTAACTGTATAATATGATTGATGATACTGGCACTGAGGAAACTACACTGAAGAGCCAAAAAAACTGGTACACCTGCCTAATATCGTGTAGGGCCCCGCGAGCACGTAGAAGTGCTGCAAGACGACGTGGCATGGACTCGACTAATGTCTGAAGGTATGCAGGAGGCAATTAACACCATTAACCTTGCAGGGCAGTCCACAAATCCACAGGAGTGCGAGGCGGTGGAGATCTCTTCTGAACAGCATGTTGCAAGGCATCTCAGATATGCTCAATAATGTTCATGTCTGGTGATTTAGGTGGCCAATGTAAGTGTTTAAAGTCAGAAGAGTGTTCCTGGAGCCGCTAGGTAGCAATTCTCGACGTGTGGGGTGTCGCATTGTCCTGCTGGAATTGTCCACGTCCGTTGGAATGCACAATGGACATGAATGGGTGCAGGTGATTGGACCGGGTGCTTACATATCTGTCACCTGTCAGAGTCGTATCTAGACGTATCAGGGGTACCATTTCACGCCAAATGCACACGCCCCATACCATGACAGAGCCTCTACCAGCTTGAACAGTCCCCTGTTGACATGTGGTGTCCATGGATTAACTAGGATTTCTCCATACCCGTACACGTCCATCCGCCCGATACAATTGGAAACGAAACTCATCAGACCAGGTAACGTGTTTCCAGTCATCAACTGTCCAATGGCGGTGTTGGTGGGCCCAGGCACGGCGTAAAGCTTTGTGTTGTGCAGTCAACAACGGTACACGAGTGGGCCTTCGGCTCCGAAAGGCCATGTCAATGATGGTCCATTGAATAGTTCGCACGCTGACACTTGTTGATGCCCCAGCATTGAAATATGCGCCAATTTGAGAAAGGGTTGCACGTCTGTCACGTTTAATGATTCTCGTCAGTCGTCGTTTGTCCCGTTCGTTCACGATCTTTTTCCGGCCGCAGCGATGTAGAAGATTTGATGTTTTACCGGGTTCCCGATATTCACGGTACACGGGTGAAATGGTCATAAGTGAAAATCCAAATTTTATCGCTTCCTCGGAGATGCTATGTCTCATCTCTCGTGCACCGACTATAACACCACGTTCAAACTCACTTAAATCTTGATAACCTGCCATTGTAGCAGCAGTAACCGATCCAGCAACTTTGCCAGACGCTTGTTGTCTTATATAAGCGCTGCCGACCGCATCGCGTTACTCTGATTGGTTCCATACCTTTGTTATTTGCATACGCACGCCTATACCAGTTTTTTTTTTGGCTCTCCAGTGTACATATTGCCTACAACCTACGTTCTGTTCTGTTGATAACGTAGAGTGCAGAAACAGGGAAAGTAAAATTTACAAATAAATGTCAAAAATAATAAATAACCGCTGAAAAAGTACATATAATAAATTGGAGTAAATGAGAAACTTTAATTTATGTATTGTAACCATACTAATTGTATTTATGTGAGCATTTAAATGGACTGCGTCTATTCAGATGCTCACAGAAATCCTGCAACGCCATTACCATAAAACTTCAAAGTTTACGCAACCATATTTAACCTGGTTTTCCTGAAAAAATTTTTTTGCTGTATCTCTGGTTCTGAATTTCTGCTGCATCAATTTCAATGTCACTCCCAACATTTTGACATACATCACACTTGCAATCTTCGGGGAAGCATAAGTATTAGCAGCTGCTGCCTTGGAGATGGCAACTGCAATGCGTGTTGGAACATAGAGTCACACCGACGAGGCCAAAATGCAAAAACCTGCAAACTTTATTATCGCACAAAAGTTTCGTAACGTTTGACTCAAGCAAAAACACAAAAAAAAAATAATTATATTACTAAAAGTGACAAAATTTCTCCAAAAAATGGCCTCAGAAATATGTAAACAAGGAGTGGAGTGGAGAGGCTTGGGCAGCTAATAACGAGGCCTTGAGAGCCTACGAGGTTGAAACGAGGTGTGTGTGGATCAGTGATGGAATACAAGGCAAGGATAACTCAAGACACCAGAGAAAACCTGCTGACCGGTGGAATCGTCTGACACGATCCCCACGTGCAAAGATCCTGGAGTGACCCTGCCGGGAATCGAACCCAGTTCACCTAAATGGAAGGCGAGCGCTATAGACACTGCGTCAGCCACTGCCCCAATATGTAATAAGGGATACACCGGGAAAGGGGTGCATTAAAACCATTACATAAAAAAAATAATTAAAAAGGTTTGAAAGAAAGTAACACCCTCAGGTTTTGCATGTAAANCCTGCTGACCGGTGGAATCGTCTGACACGATCCCCACGTGCAAAGATCCTGGAGTGACCCTGCCGGGAATCGAACCCAGTTCACCTAAATGGAAGGCGAGCGCTATAGACACTGCGTCAGCCACTGCCCCAATATGTAATAAGGGATACACCGGGAAAGGGGTTCATTAAAACCATTACATAAAAAAAATAATTAAAAAGGTTTGAAAGAATGTAACACCCTCAGGTTTTGCATGTAAAAAAAAATAAGAAGAAAGGCTGCCCAGGATAACAGAAGATTTAAAAAGGCGAAGAGAAAAAGGGTTGTAGGAANTAAAAAAAAATAAGAAGAAAGGCTGCCCAGGATAACAGAAGATTTAAAAAGGCGAAGAGAAAAAGGGTTGTAGGAAGACAGAGAAGGCAGTGGACAGATTATGTGTACAGGGAAGTTGTAAGAAAAAAAAAAACAAAGCAATGGAGAAACCTATTTAAAACATCCATGGCTTCTGGGTTCTTGCCACATAAAGGTTTTCTTACCTGCTATTTCTTTGTCTCTGTAGTTGCCATTTACAAGTAGGGTTGCAAAGCATTCGTTATTTAAATTAACAGTTTGTTACTTGAAATGCTTGTTATAAATTTTTAAGTCACAAATAACTATTAAATGTTCATTATTTTCACAGTCCTTTGAAGATACTACAAAAATTTTTAAAACATATTTTTTTTAGTCATGAAATAACAGGTCTAACAAAAAAAAAATTGGGCATGTTTCAGGTGCTTGTTAATTTGACATCCGGCAACACTGTCACCCATGCTGACAGCTTGTNAAACATATTTTTTTTAGTCATGAAATAACAGGTCTAACAAAAAAAAATTGGGCATGTTTCAGGTGCTTGTTAATTTGACATCCGGCAACACTGTCACCCATGCTGACAGCTTGTGATGTTGCAAGTTATAGTGATTGATATGTACGGGTAAATAACCTATTGTTCCTATATTTTTGGAAATTAATACAATTTATTCAGTGTTTGGAACATAGTTGCAATTGTATTCATTTTATATATTTTTTATTTTCAAAATTTATAATTTCATTTCAAGTTGTTTGACAATAGCATTAATCATCATAAGGTGATGCAATGATTTTTTCTTTTACTAGGAAGCTAAGGACTCGTAGTTGGCTGTTGCAATATGGTGCAACATAGGACGACGAGGGTCGTGCCGTGCTGTGGTGGTGATGAGATACACGCCCGTGTTGCGAGGATTGTTTGTGATGTTTTTAGATATTACCGCATCACACGACACCCCAATTAGGCAGTTTTCGGTGGTGCAATAAAGCTTCGAGAAGACACTTATATGTACTTCGCACGGTCACTGTCGTAAAGAATTACCTGCTGGACGCTTGAAGAGAGCAGAACACATGTGTCGCGATTGCAACTCGCACCGGCAGTGCCTACGACACATTCCAGACTAACTTAAATACCACTGAATTCTTTCCGCCAGTGTGAGGGGTGATTCAGGGCAGCGGGAGAGTATTTATTCTCTCTCCTGCCTTCGTAAATATTCTCGCGATAAGATTTTTTTCGACTGAAGAATAATTGACACTGCGATTCTTTTCTCATTGCTGCCCGTGTGTTGAGAACTGTATATGTTCCTGTGCCGCTGTCGCAACAGAAGTGCGGAGTGTAATAAAACTAAGTTGAACTATATTTCAGACTCGTCTGGTTATTTTACTTTGGCGCCTTTACACAATAGAGTTTCAGTGTTCTCATCCGACTGAGTTACGAGAGCTAGTGTTGGACTCGTGTCACACCTGACAATTCTTCTATATGTGAATCACTGCAAATANCCGACTGAGTTACGAGAGCTAGTGTTGGACTCGTGTCACACCTGACAATTCTTCTATATGTGAATCACTGCAAATATAGTTGTGACCGTGATCATAACACTCCTCCAAGGGGAAAAAAAGTCACTGTTCTTGTTATTTTAACGAAATGTGGTTGGTTGGTTTAAGAGTTGGGTGTGAAAACCTGACAGTGATACAGCCAACTACTACATATGTAATGTTGTTGTGTCTATACAACAGAATGGCGGTAAAGCTCTCAAACAGCATGCTTCTACTGCAAAGTATAGAACAGTGATTACAAGCAGTTACTATCTCAAGTATGTTCTCAAAANTACAAGCAGTTACTGTCTCAAGTATGTTCTCAAAATTATTTTTGTAAAAAGATCCAAGAGAAGAAGATTGTGGAACTGCAGCAGAGCTGTGTAAATTAAAGTACATCATGAAGCGTGTCATCATCATTAGTTACTTGTCTTTCAAATGTGGCATCAAAGTTGATAAGCACATTTTTAAAGACAACAAAATTGCCAAAAAAAAAAAAAAGATTAGTTTGGGAAGAACAAAAAATAGAAGCATTGGTTACTGACATTATTTCTCCATTTTGTGCGCAAGTTGCATTAAATAATGGAGTCAGTAAACATTCCTTTTGCAATTTCTACAGATGCCAGCAACAGCGGTAACAAAGTTTCACCCATTAACTGAACGTTATTTGGACCAACAAAGTCGCGTGTGTGAAATTCTTGCGTGATTTCTAAGAAGAATCCGGCAAGTCTTAGAAAGTAATTTTATGTGCATCTTTAAAGACTCTCAGTTTAAATATTAAGAATATCATAGCTTATGGAGCAGACAGCGCCTCAGTAAATTACATAAAAACATGTTTAGTGTTTCAAAAACTCGAAACACAGCAACCCCCAAATAATTCTAACAAAATGTAACTCCCCTGTTCTTTTTAATGCAGCCAAATATGCCCTAAACACTCTTCTGTATGATGTAGAAAGTTTAGTTCAGAAAATATTCAACAAATTTTCTTTGTAGTGCAAAACGTGTCTCAGAACTGAGAAATGGTTTTGAATATGCACCAGGAGTGCTTCTCAATGCAGTCGATTGCTTACTTTTTTTTTTTTAAATTGGACTCCAATAAAACAACATTACTTCCTTAAGCAAGAGGAAACTGTACCGGCCTTCGTCCAATATCAGGCTGATGGTCTCTCTGCGAAGCCTACAGTTCCTCATTGTTATTTGTATATATTTAGCTCAAGCATTACCATGAACTCAAGCTTAAGCATTACCATGAATATAAAATAGCCATAAAATGGCTATTTTACCTCTCGAGAAAAAAGTTTTTTTTTCTCAAATTTTGGGAAACAATACAAAGTTAAACTTTTTTGTTTACACTGTTATCGAAGATTTTAAAATTTTTAACTTGAAAACATATGTTTTGGACCCACACGAAAGAGCTTTAAATTATATGGATCAATTTTCAGCAATAAATCTGTCAAAGATGCCTGATTTGAAAATATTTGTTCACTGTGTAGTGTTTTTAAAAACAAGGATATAAATTATGATGAACTTTATAATTAATTTAGTTTGCTTCGCTCATATTTTGAGAATTTTGTTAAAACCGAGTTGAACAGTGCTGAAAAATACTGCACTGTTTTTAGAGCTACTTCTCCTCCCAATTTGCCCACTATAGCACAATGTGCATAGTATATTCCTTGTAGCAATGCATTTACCAAAAACGTATTCAATGTTATGAACCATTTATAGAAAAATATCAGCTGAATTAATAAAATCAGAATTATGCATTCAGCATATCTTCAATCATTTGCCATGCCAGGATTTTTATGCTGCGAAGATCAGAGAAGAAATATACATCAAAGCAACAATAAGCATTGTTAACCTGTAGGCAGGCTATATATGTAAATGACCATGTGTACTGACTTAAATAAATAGCTGCCATATATTCAACTATTACATTATTTTTTATCAGACTATTGAAAAGTCTCAGTCACAGTTACAATAAACCTAAAATAATGTTCGTTATTTTGCTTCTGAGAAGTTGGAAACCCTATTTACAAGGAAAAAATCACTTGTCATGTGCATGGAAGAAATCACTCACCTGTTACCAACTGATTCCCTTTTAATTTACCTCCATAATAAAATAAGGATNTTTTTTTTATAAACCTTCCTTTTGTTCCCACGAGTACACCTTTCTTTTTTATCTGTATTACCTGCAAAGGTACTAAAATATGAAAAAAAACTCATTTTTACTATGCTTTCGTGTCAGGAAGTGCCTTTGTTGACAGCTGTCTGTTTGAACATTTCCGTTTGAAAATACATATACTTCTTTCAATTAATTTCACAGAAATGAATAGAACCAAAATCTTTTATACCACAGAAACGCGTGGCCGGGTAAGCTTGTGATGCATAAAAGAACACCAAATTCATATCAATATAATCTATACTTCAAGTTACATACTTGTGCAAACCCTGTAAAACTATGTTATGCAGTTTAGACAATCACCATAAATTCCTTCCGCTGTACCTAAAACTTGAAACGTCTTTGCAAATGGGTAACCATTAATCAGTCAGTCAATGAGCGCAGAAAAATAAATGTATTTCTTATAAGGTATCCATTTAAANCAAATGGGTAACCATTAATCAGTCAGTCAATGAGCGCAGAAAAATAAATGTATTTCTTATAAGGTATCCATTTAAACACACGAGACCTTCAACGATTATCACAACGAATTAAAAAAATGCGGAGAGTCGACACCACGTNGGTATCCATTTAAACACACGAGACCTTCAACGATTATCACAACGAATTAAAAAAATGCGGAGAGTCGACACCACGTAGCACAGAAAACTCTTTGAAATAATTTCACTCACCAGCAGTGGTCGTCCCTGGCTGACCAAACCCTGGGAAGAGAGAGTTTCCAGTGGTAGTCTGAGAACCTAAAGTCGACCCGAAATTGAAGCCAGCGCCGGGAGCAGATGTGGTGGCACTCCCGAACCAAAATTTCGGCGCTGCAGACGAAGTGGTGGCCGTTGATCCAAATCCACCAAACCCGGTGGACGTGGAGCTGAGGCCATAAAACCCAAGCCCAGTGCTAGTGGTGGCAGTCGTATCCCCTCCCGGTGAGAAGTTAGGGGTTGGGGCGCCACGCGGGAAACTTCCAGCCATACCGAATGGAGCTGCATCACGAAATGACCATCAAATACGTAAATGAAAGTCAGTACAGACAATCGTATTTAATATTTTACTGATATGATCCATGCAAGGTTACTTCCAACTTTTATGAACCCTTGCTAAAGCTCTACTCTCACGATATCCCTCCGCCTCATGCAAACAAATGTTAACCACGTCGAGGAAATTACACCAAAGAACCAACGCACCGCATTCGTGCACACTCAATGTAATAATATTTTGCATGAGAACTATTTCTTACTAGGCATTATCAGCACACCTATTTTCTCACTGTTTTTATTCATACTAATTGTAAATTTGTAACATATAAATAGACCATAAACAAAATTGTAGTTTAACCAGAAATGAGCTAATTTAATGTAAACACGAGTATAAAATGCTTGTGATACATAACATATTTAAGAAACAACCAAACACGTCATACACGGGGTGGGTTTTTCAAAGGTTTAATTTTAAAAATTTTAAGTAACTGCAAATAGATTACACCAATATAGTTATTGTTTACTTATTATAAATTAAGGTCACTCCCTAATAAAGTGTTGTCAGTNGCAAATAGATTACACCAATATAGTTATTGTTTACTTATTATAAATTAAGGTCACTCCCTAATAAAGTGTTGTCAGTAAAATCATTGTTTGGGGTTATATGGCATATCTCAGAAAAAAATGTTCTGGGAATATTACTTTTTCTCAAGAAAGGTAAAAAATAATAATCT
The DNA here is from genome assembly GCA_002778355.1 of Clitarchus hookeri. Taxonomy (NCBI): domain Eukaryota; kingdom Metazoa; phylum Arthropoda; class Insecta; order Phasmatodea; family Phasmatidae; genus Clitarchus; species Clitarchus hookeri. Next base: position 19,646 of record NQII01002462.1, on the reverse strand, counting down.
ACAGCCACAAATATTTATTTTTATTCTAATAAAATTTTGTTTAAAAAGAAAAAAAATTGCAAAATTTTCAAACAGCATTTTGAAGGCATTTCTGCACAGATTTCTTCAGGGAAAGTAGAAAAGTACAGGGGGACTTCTGTAATTTAATACATTGACTTACATTGTGTGTAATGATATCCTACTGTTACAGATCTAATTTGCAAAACATAGTAATCTAAAATGTTGATATAGACGCCATTTTGAATGTAAGTCTCAAACCGACTAAAACATGTTAGTTTACCTGGCCTAATGCAGTATTACTTTACTGCCAAATTGTCTAATAATCGGTTGATTTGGCCTACAAAAGAGACTGTGTTGATACCTTGGATTTTCTTATCAAACACTTCCAGCATATTAAGTTTCGTGAACAATACTAAAAGACTCCATGTCACATCCGGGTACAAGAAAAAATGTCGAAGGCGATGGAAAATAGCGTGAACAAGCTTGGCGTGCGTTCTTGTATCCTCAGAATCTCAAGCTAGGGTTTTAATACAGCAATCTGCTCAGAAAAGATACAGGATCGTCGCTACAGTTTAAAACGCACTTTTACAGAAGAATAAATATTGCAAACAGAAGTCTACTTACTGCGATTCTCGCGGACTTTAACACTTTTTAATGGCAACCTTTATGCTTCAATAACCAAATATATGCACAGAGAACAGAATATCGACTTTCATTTCTGTCACG
>NQII01002462.1:0-11295 GCA_002778355.1 Clitarchus hookeri | reverse complement strand
GGGGTTACACTCGGTGATTGATTTGTCATTTATATTTACTCCGAATCAAACTTTCTGTTTTCTTCGTTCTCGTGATTTATTTTACATATTTGTAGGGATAGGAAAATTTCGCGAATTCAACGACCTGTAGGCTAGACCTAGATACCAAACGGGTTACCTATTGGTGTTTCTGGCCTCAGATTATTACACATTTCCTGATGTCAACTTATTGTAAACTTAAGTCTAATAATACTGTTAAGTGTACCAGTTTTGAGTTTCCTGCTGTCCCTTGATATCTTGACAATGGTGTAAAGAGAGTGCTTGGTTGTCACATATTCACAACTGTAGGATGTTGATCACAAAATAAATGCGCTGAGTTTTTCATTTTAATACTCAGACATGTCCCGCACTCTGAGTGTAGAAATAAAATACTGATTTTACACAGGTACAGATCTCAGTGATTTTACATTACACGCGATAAACACGAGTATGAATAGGATATTAAAAAAAAACTTCATCTCTTAAAATATCTACCTGAATGTTAGGCGCAGTACTGTGTTGTAGTGTGATCCACAATTAAATATTCGTAAAAACAGCAGAACTGGTACACTGACTGGCAAAAGCATCCTCGCCGTTATCGTAAAGCGCGGCTGCAGTGGGGATGGACGGCGTCGTGAGATAACTCATCGCAGCTACAGGCAACGCCCGGGTTTCATCCTGCCGGGAACCGAACCCGGTTCGCAAAGCTGGGAGGCGATTGGTCCATCGTATTGCCAACGCGGTCCCTGCGACTGAGGTAAATGTTCCTACATTTCTGGAAAGCAATGCCTGCTGCGGTACTAAGTAAACGTCTAGACCGTGTTGAAGGGAATACGAATAATCTTCATCTAATCGCCAAAGTAAATACTTAACGAGATATTGTAACTAGGTATTAATTAAGGTCCGCCAAGCTGAATGTGCCGTGGAAGTGGTTCTCGTAACAGTACTTAACAGTCACCGCTGTGAAATATAATTTTTTTTTTCTCAGGAGCTTTGAAGTTAGAGACGAACAAAGATGTTCCCGGACAGCGGAAGCAAGAATTGACAATACGCAGATATGCACAGCACAAAGAGAATTTGCCAAGGAGAATTTTTGCTGGTAAGGAAATCAAAATCATTGCTTTTGTGTAACGGACAGAGACATAATACCCATAAAGAAGGGTAGGTAGATAGGAGGTGGGTGGAGCTTAAGGGGCCAGCCTACCCAGCGCTCGAACCACGCTGCAGGCTGTTTGGAATCCACGTTTCTCTACGAAACTATAAGACGCCCGGCCAATGTTCTGATCCACAAGAAGATCACACACTTCAGACTATGCCGTTAGATTAGTTTCAAGACACCACGCAAATTAGAAACACCACTTCAGAGCACTCCAACATGGTGAAAAGCGGCTTTTTCAAAGACCTGTATCTCAAGATACTCGCGTTATTTACACACAAAAGTACTCTTAGGGATATGCACTGAACCTTGCTACTAACTTTCCACCGGTAAAATTATAGGGCCACCGCTTAAAGTGCCACAAGTGCACGCAGCAGAACGANTTTCCACCGGTAAAATTATAGGGCCACCGCTTAAAGTGCCACAAGTGCACGCAGCAGAACGAGAACACTGCACGCCAGAGCCCTGCGCGTAGAGGCGATGGCGCAATTGTAGCGCGCGCCAGTGTAGCCCTTACAGCTGTTGCGCTTCTCGGCCTCAAACGCGGAAAATAGCTCCAAGCCCTTAACGTCTCGTCGTCGGCGAGGTCATTAGAGACGGAGCAAGCTGCTCAGAGTAGTGTGAATCGACCATGGCATATAGTACAGAACCATTCCAGCCTTCGCCCGGAGTGATTTGTGAAAACTATGGAAAACAGAAATAAGGATGGCCGACCTGGTATTCTCCTGAATGCGAGTCCCAGTTCCACCCACTGCACCACCTCTACTCGGTCACAAAGCGCTGAGTTACTGAGAACTAGCTTAACCAAAAACTGTAGAGCTTACCGTAACTGAAGGTGTCTTCCTGCGTTGTCCTCTCTCAGATTAGCCTTGGGCGAAATCTTCAAGTTACACAGTGCACTTATGCATAATGTTTACACGTATGTGTAATTGTTCACCAAATAAACATTCTCAAGAACGGCTGCGTTAATTTGTTGCCCGTGCATCAGTTGTATTGATTTCTACGGTTCGTAAGTTACATTGTTGTAAATATGCATTGTCGGCAGTCGGTTGTTCAAAAATCCCGTAACAATGACCTCGCTCCGTCTGTCGTCTAAACAGGTGGCAATAGCGATGTGCGTGATACTGAGCTGGTAACATATAACCAGACAGTCTTAAATTATAGTTCAGTATCTAGAATATTTTTACACTGACGCGTGAAGTGTCTAACACAAATATCATTATGATTAATACAGTGGTCGCATTATCTGGGCCTATATTTCTTTAACGCTTTAAGTAACTTTCCCATAGTGAACTCGCCATCCTCGTTACGCTGAGCTACAACATGAACGAAATTGAGTATCTNAATATGCATTGTCGGCAGTCGGTTGTTCAAAAATCCCGTAACAATGACCTCGCTCCGTCTGTCGTCTAAACAGGTGCCAATAGCGATGTGCGTAAATAAATGAATAATACTATTATTCCTCCAATATATATTAAGAATAGAATATATGCAAATCAAAATGATACTGAACTGGTAACGGACAACCAGACAGTCTTAAATGATAGTTCAGTATCGAGAATAATTTTACACTGACGCGTGAAGTGTCTAACACAAATATCATTATGATTAATACAGTGGTCGCATTATCTGGGCCTATATTTCTTTAACTCTTTAAGTAACTTTCCCATAGTGAACTCGCCATCCTCGTTACGCTGAGCTACAACATGAACGAAATTGAGTATCTGGTTGAAAGAGGAGTTGGGCGAAATATCATTCTACCCCGGGGCACCATGAATACGAAATAGTTGACGTATTTAGGCTCAGTTCTGCGAGTCTGGCAGCTGTGAAGCGGGTGTAGATTTTAGGACATTGTAGGAAAATGGCGATCAAGAAGTAAAGTGGGGGCCCCTGTGAAGTAAAGTGATATATAGGTAGGCGAAGAAGAGGATTCTGCGAACAAGACTAGAGAGAATATTATACCATCGGTGCAGTAGAATGAACGTTAAGTGAAAGGCAAATATATAAGTTCCAGAATGTGGGGATGGAAGAAATTAAGAGAATGTGTAGTTTAAAGAAAAAAAAGATATTAGAAATATAGTGGGCTTTAATTATCCTGTTGAGAAAAGGATTCCAAACAGAGCTCTTCAGCCGCATGACCATGCTAGAATAATGAGCGGAGAAATATGGCTGAGGATTGTTCTAAATTGGGCAACGTCAGGACGAAGGATGCGTTGATAACCAAGAGCAACGCGGAGAGCTGGAATATATTTACTTCTAAGGAACGTGAACTGGAGGAGGAATATTTGTAAGGTGGAGTATGACATGGGGAGCCATTACATGACTTGTAAATACGATTACACGTCTTCCAGGTACACACATTTTGCTTGTTAAATATAACTTCTCAGTCGGCTGGTTGAGCGTTTTAATAATTCCCAAGTGCCGAAAAAAACGAATCCATTGTTTTGAAAATATTTTTATATTGATGTAAAACCTTATCAGACATTACTGTAATTAAAGTGACAAACAAGTAAAATAGTTCTAAAAAAATCTTCTTACATTTTTTTTAATTTTACAGTAGAATGTAACATGACACTATATTTACTTATAATTTAACATATATAACCTTACACTTGGAAAATAAATCAGAAATTTCCAACTCAGACCTTAAAAAAGCATTTATTTTCTGAAACATTATTTCTTCACCGTACTGGTACTGTGTGGCAATTATCCAAGCTTAAGCAACCTCGAAGAGAATTATTTATTGGTTTAAAGGTAAAAAAAAAACAATATTGTCTTAAAACGAACTAATAAATCCAGAAAAAAATTAGAAATAACAGCAAACGTGCTTGTGGTTAAGCTGGAAGGGTTAACTTTAGACGTATCTACAAAGTTTCAGAACCAAAACCAACAATCAAATCTAAACACTAAGACGTTATTCAACAAATAATTAAGCATTAAACAGTCACATCTCAAACTTTTCTATCTCAAACTTTTCAGACGTCTCCTAGCGGCCGCCAAGAAGAGTCGATACATTAATGACACGAGGGTAGAAGCGTTTGGTGTTGGAATATTTTTTCCCTTACAATATTAGACGTGAATGTTTGGGACCGTCGGCTGGCCAGATTGTTCATACAGAATAATGTGATGTGTGTTGCATGTCTTAGGTTCCGCACCAGGACACCATAGTCCAGATGCAGTGTCCCGCGGCCAACGGGACGTGACCATGCAGTTCATGGGCTTCCTGCGTGACGCCCAAGCCCTGGAGTACATGCCGCCTGTGGCGGTGGCCGTCTTCAGGTTTGTGTGCTTCCTTGTCGCCATCGGCAGCTTCCTGGAGCGCCGCTGCAAGCCCAGCCAGCCTCGCGACAACCCCAACAAACACTGAGGCACAGTCCAATAGTCAAAGTCACTGTTTGGGTCCATCTTCATTTATCACAAGAAGTGTCATACCGTGCGACGCTTCCTTCACTTGAGTGATGTATTGCTCCGAGAAGCACATGGTCGGGGGGCAATCATGACATGATGATACATGTGTTTCATTTGAGCAGCTCAAATTTGTCACCTGCTCANTGCTTCCTCGTGCTTCCTGAATCGCCGCTGCAAGCCCAGCCAGCCTCGCGACAACCCCAACAAACACTGAGGCACAGTCCAATAGTCAAAGTCACTGTTTGGGTCCATCTTCATTTATCACAAGAAGTGTCATACCGTGCGACGCTTCCTTCACTTGAGTGATGTATTGCTCCGAGAAGCACATGGTCGGGGGGCAATCATGACATGATGATACATGTGTTTCATTTGAGCAGCTCAAATTTGTCACCTGCTCAACCGTGATGTCCACCTGTGGGAACATCTGCCAGCGCCTTAATTTTTCTTCTGAAAAGGTACACTGGCTGTAAATGTGGTTCCAGGGTGACCTATAAACAAATGTACAGTGACATCTTTTTCCCTCAATGTGACGAGTGGAATTAATGTATTTTAACCTCCATGTCTGCCTGAAGGAAATACTGACAGATAACACTAACGGTGTTGCTATGTTTATAGGAAGGCAAGTCCACAGTGTTGTTTTATTTGCTTCTGAAGTCATATTTCTTTTCAGATTTTTAATAATTCTGGGTAATGTGTACATATGATATTTTCTTAAAAATTACTTTTCTTTGTGTATACTTTCAAAAGTATGAACATTCATAAAAGTTTGTACAATTACAGTTGCCCTCTAAATTTTTCTGGGTTACAGAACTATGATGTTTCTGGATCACAGTTTTGCTGTTGCAGATTTTTTAATATGAATAATGTCAACCATTTTAAATTGCATATAATGAGGCGAAGAAAGGAGATATTTGTGGTGCACTTCATCACCTGTATGTTTTTATAGTTGTTGACAGACGATATCGAAATGGTACCTAGTAAATAAACAATAGCTGTATTGTCCCATGCCATACTGTCAGCAGTGACTGCATATATTATAATTTACCTACATACACATGCTCACATATGCACATGCTTACTAGTAAATTTCCAGCACATGTTTGTTGAAGATGTATACATTATCTAAATGTGGATGTAGATTCGCCACAGCAGCCCTAAGAATAGATCTTACAAATTTATCCGTAAATAAACTTGACTGTAATTTTGTGTAACAAAAACCTGTTACTTTTGAAACACAAAAAACCANGCTTCCTGAATCGCCGCTGCAAGCCCAGCCAGCCTCGCGACAACCCCAACAAACACTGAGGCACAGTCCAATAGTCCAAGTCACTGTTTGGGTCCATCTTCATTTATCACAAGAAGTGTCATACCGTGCGACGCTTCCTTCACTTGAGTGATGTATTGCTCCGAGAAGCACATGGTCGGGGGGCAATCATGACATGATGATACATGTGTTTCATTTGAGCAGCTCAAATTTGTCACCTGCTCAACCGTGATGTCCACCTGTGGGAACATCTGCCAGCGCCTTAATTTTTCTTCTGAAAAGGTACACTGGCTGTAAATGTGGTTCCAGGGTGACCTATAAACAAATGTACAGTGACATCTTTTTCCCTCAATGTGACGAGTGGAATTAATGTATTTTAACCTCCATGTCTGCCTGAAGGAAATACTGACAGATAACACTAACGGTGTTGCTATGTTTATAGGAAGGCAAGTCCACAGTGTTGTTTTATTTGCTTCTGAAGTCATATTTCTTTTCAGATTTTTAATAATTCTGGGTAATGTGTACATATGATATTTTCTTAAAAATTACTTTTCTTTGTGTATACTTTCAAAAGTATGAACATTCATAAAAGTTTGTACAATTACTGTTGCCCTCTAAATTTTTCTGGGTTACAGAACTATGATGTTTCTGGATCACAGTTTTGCTGTTGCAGATTTTTTAATATGAATAATGTCAACCATTTTAAATTGCATATAATGAGGCGAAGAAAGGAGATATTTGTGGTGCACTTCATCCCCTGTATGTTTTTATAGTTGTTGACAGACGATATCGAAATGGTACCTAGTAAATAAACAATAGCTGTATTGTCCCATGCCATACTGTCAGCAGTGACTACATATATTATAATTTACCTACATACACATGCTCACATATGCACATGCTTACTAGTAAATTTCCAGCACATGTTTTTTGAAGATGTATACATTATCTAAATGTGGATGTAGATTCACCACAGCAGCCCTAAGAATAGATCTTCCAAATTTATCCGTAAATAAACTTGACTGTAATTTTGTGTAACAAAAACCTGTTACTTTTGAAACACAAAAAACCANCCAAATTTATCCGTAAATAAACTTGACTGTAATTTTGTGTAACAAAAACCTGTTACTTTTGAAACACAAAAAACCAGTGTTTAGGTTACACAGAAAACTATCAAGAACATACCGGTATCTAAATTAATGTGGTACTGCAGTGGTTTTAACAGTAATTAAATACAGGAAATCAAGTAAAGTGTCTGAAGTTGTGTTGCTACTTACAATGCTGATTCCGTGGACCGGTTATGTCATTGCATTGGTGCCGCTAGACAATTATTTCCAGATTAGACTCTGGAAACTTGCGGGAGACAATAATGGAGAAGGGTAAGCAAACAGTGCAACTTCAAAGAATTGGTTATAGAAAACTATTTACAACTTGTGATATGGCATGACTGTGTTATTTCTCTCAGTTCATGATTTCGAGAATTAATCAGTGCAACCAACAATGTACACCAGACATACGAAAACTACTGTTTTGGTTGAGTCATGTTGACCCGATTGATCCACCAGTTCAACCCAGCCTGAAAATCTGGTGGATCAGGTGGTTGTGCATCAAAACATCAACTGATGAATTTTGGAATGATCAATGAAAAATAAAAGTTATAACACTCTCATCTCGTAATTTTCAAGCATTCCAAAATATACTAAATTACTTCGTACTTCAAGTTTTGCAAATGGATAACGAAAACATTAGAATTTGTGAGTAATGGCATCAATTTGCATTTTGAATTAGACAAAATACAGTGGAAAATCAACCCAATGTTCGAAAAATGCCTCAACCGGTGTATCAACCACTAGTGAATCCATTGATTAATTTTCGTAAACACGAAGTGGGTGAGATGTAGAGCACCCCCTCCCCTTTNATCAACCACTAGTGAATCCATTGATTAATTTTCGTAAACACGAAGTGGGTGAGATGTAGAGCACCCCCTCCCCTTTTAAAAAAAAGTCTAGATTCATTCCTGCCAGAAACAGAGTTGTATAGAGAAATGGGCAGCTAATGTGTCAGCTCGTGTGTGCATGGTAGTCATCAGTTTTCAAAAAATTCTCTAGAGACAGGACGGGACTGTTGTCTATAACAGCTTCCTTAATAGCTTGACGCTATTCCCCACCTGTGGTATAGAGGATGGTTCATAGGGTCGGAGTTAATTTCTCCAGGCACAGATTATNGCTTGACGCTATTCCCCACCTGTGGTATAGAGGATGGTTCATAGGGTCGGAGTTAATTTCTCCAGGCACAGATTATGAGGTGCCTTGAAGGTTAAGGGTATATCAATAACGTAGTCTTTCGGTGTTTCACTTTACTGGTTGGTTATATTGTCTCGAGTTTAAATATACAGAAACATTTCCGAGGTGTGGTACTCTATTTAACTTACTCGGATTAACTATGGGCGACGTCGTGGCAGAGGGGAGGGGTCTTCTTTGGTTGAAGACTTGATACTTAGCTCTGCTTGTAGTGCTTGGTATGTGTCAGCTGGATGAGGTCCAGCGATGTGTGCGGCCTTGNAGACTTGATACTTAGCTCTGCTTGTAGTGCTTGGTATGTGTCAGCTGGATGAGGTCCAGCGATGTGTGCGGCCTTGGAAAGGACCGTATTTGTTGCTGTCTCCCCTCGACTGCTGCTCTGGGTTCGCTCCTCGATGCTCTCCTCTAGTTCCGATATCCTCTCGCGATTCCCGGCGTAACTGACTCTCTCGGTGCGGTAAGAAAAACTAACCCGCTCTTCTCTNGTTCCGATATCCTCTCGCGATTCCCGGCGTAACTGACTCTCTCGGTGCGGTAAGAAAAACTAACCCGCTCTTCTCTCGTAAATTCGCTTATTTCCTCTCTTGACTCCCTCCCTAAATTCCTACACAGGTCTCCCATGTTGGGGGGAGGCAGGTGTGGAGGAGGGCGCATAACAATCGAATACTTCATACATGCGCAATGGTTCTTGTTGGTGGGTGGAAGGAGGGGAGACNGGGAGGAGGGCGCATAACAATCGAATACTTCATACATGCGCAATGGTTCTTGTTGGTGGGTGGAAGGAGGGGAGACCTGTAGCCTCAAACTTACCCTGTCAGCTCTCTTTCTGTGGCACATGTCTAAATTGCCCCATGGTTAGCTTAGTGGGGGGCGGGAGGAGAGCTAGTGGCACCACTTTCAAGCTCGTCAGCCATTTTCTCTTGTGTAACTAGAGGTGCTCTAGCTTGGCTCTGCAATTTCGCCCACTTTCCTACGTATTTATGTAGTGCCTTCTGGGTGCTTCGGCGATATGCCAGCTCTTACGAGGCACAGCCTTGACACGTGTAACTGAGTCTCCATCCTCTGTGTTGACATGTCCTGGCTGCCCACGTGTCCTGCAGTGCATGTCACTTGTAGGCGCTCACGAGGAGGATAATATGGCAGGGGAGGGGGATTGTGGCAGCGACGTTCTCTACTGACTATATGCGCCACAGGTCAAATCCCCCCTTATCTCTTCGGCGCTGATGCAATCCGTGCCAAAATTTCAAGATTCTGTTGCATCTCTGTAGAGCTCCTATGGGGTAGCCTTGTCTATGCCTCGCTATCACCTCCCGCGCGATTTATCTCGTGGCTCGTAAGCTGAGACCTCCCTCCACTTCGACCCTTCTCCTTCCTCTTGTCCCCTCACTCCTGTTAACCAAGGACGTGCGCCCTGCAGTTCATATCTAGCTAGCCTCCTGTCTGCAAGAAGGGTCTAACTAACACTCTGGCTCTGCTTACACATTTTGCTAAAGGCTGATTACTTTACAATTGACATATTATGTTTCAAATACATTGCAGGCCGATCTACTTTTTGAACTAGCTGGTACCACATACCTCGGCTCCGTGCAGTACTTACCCACTTTCTTACAAGGTTAGAAACTTTTTTTTTTACATTATTACACTATCATACACATGCCCTAAATTGATCTTTCCAGATCACTTAACATCTAACTTAGTGGCTCTTCTGTGCTTCAGTCCTCTGGTAAGGCGGAGATGTTCTTGATATATATGCAAACAGTTAAGATGGCAGACGGTCGGTTATTTTAGCACAATTTACAGACAACATTTACGTTTTGGTGCCATAGTTCATTTTTACGGTTACGTCGGCATGTAGGCCTTGAAAATAAATCAACACTCTTATCTGCTAGGCTGGAACCTCTGTCCTCGTTAATGTCTGGCACACTGTCATTTTTACAAAGGTTTTTCCGGCAGGCAGAAGCAACACACACTTAATATATCGCTAACTTACACATGGTATTGTGTTACTGTTGCGACGGCTTCACAGGCCTTGGATAAAAAAACACACTCTTATCTGACTATTTCTGCCGCCTCTCCCTTTCACAGGCGGTCTTGGAAAACAAACTTTTTTTATACACTGGGAATATACACACTATATTCTTACCTTATACAGTTAGTACACTAAGATATAGTCATCTGGCCATTTTTTCTGCTCTGGGACGTCCTGCCCTTATTACTCGCAGCACAGATGTTCGGGCTTCTCACACATTCTAAGGTTACACAGGTAAAAAAATAAAAACACTTAGTCGCACTTCAGCTCCAGGGTGAGGTTTCAGTTCCAGGGTTAGGTAATGCACGCTGCCCTACCTTTCTCTCACAGCGGGTGAGATGAGTAAACCGGCTTCCCTCATGTCACACAGAGTCTGTTATTGGTGTGGTCGGCTCGGTTCATGTGTTCTGTACTTGCGACAGTCCCGGAAGAAACCGGGTTTCTCTCAGCCTCTGCAGATGCGCCCAGGTTGCACTCGCCAAGCTTCGATCCCTGTCGGACTAGGGGGTGTGTTTTCCCGCACTGGATCCCTGACAGTGTGCAGGGGGAAGTCTGCGTTACCATCGTCTCGTCAGGGGGCCCTGAAGCCCTCTCCAGGATGCGGCTGGACCTCGTCCTCAGGTCAGCTGGTTGCTCTGTTTGTGCTAACTCGTCTTGGGGTTGCGCCATACTCGCTGTGTGTTTCATTTTATGCCCTCTATTCCCTGTTATTTCACTCGCTGTTTCTATTTCTTCGTCGTTTATACCTACCTCTTCCTCGTTTACTTTCGGCTTCCATTCGCTTCCTCGCCCTCCCTTTCTACGGCTGTCCTCACCCTTTCTCCTGCTCGCCTGTTCCCCTTCACTCACCCGTCCACTTTCGCCCACTTCTTCTTCGCGCGTACCTTCTCCTTCACTCACCTGTTCGCTTTCTCTCGCTTCGTCTTGGTTGCTCGCCCGTCCGCTTCCTCTCGCTTCGTCTGGCACCTGCATATTTTCAGCCTGGTAAGTGGCTGTTGTTTCGGCAGGTGCAGTGGCCCATGCGCCCTTGAGACACTGAGATAGCGTGGAGGGGCAATGGCCGGCTTATCATTTTGACCCTCTATCCCCCCGTCCTGGCTCACCGTTCGGTGACCTAGTG
>NQII01002461.1:295812-348950 GCA_002778355.1 Clitarchus hookeri | reverse complement strand
GCAGGACAGTGTGCGACGGACGTCAAGAATGCAAGTCTTCTTCTGCGAGAATCTTCGCACCGGCGTAGGCGCATGTGTCTGGATAGCGGAAGTAGACGATGTTGGTAATGTTTGCGTCTGTCTNAGAATCTTCGCACCGGCGTAGGCGCATGTGTCTGGATAGCGGAAGTAGACGATGTTGGTAATGTTTGCGTCTGTCTGGCGATAAAACTTGCCAGCGTTCTGGTGATCACCCAGGAACGCCCCAGAGCCTTCCTGGCGCCTGCAAGCTCCCTCATATTCCCAGTGCTGCCAGCATCTTCCTACAGCTCGGTCATAACGGTCCGTGTGGTGGGACAGTTCGACGGCACGACCACACTGCCGCCCCATGCTCTAGCCAGTCACACCGTCGGAAACCCTGTAAGTCGTTGATAATTGTGTCGAATACGTATCCGAGGAAGGCTAGCTCTTCACCGACGTTGACTTCACACGCACTCTGATTGTACTGCACACTACTTCATCCTACGATGATTCACATCACCTACGTTGTGGAGATGTAAGTGCATCGTGGCGGTAGTCTTATGAGGCCAGTCGCAGTCAAGACTAATATATTTACAAGACTACCTTTGGCGATACTGTAGACCAACGTTAGCCACCTGTCGATAAATCGTTCATGGTGGGGCTGTTTTTATGTAATGGTTATAAAAACCAAATTTACAATTTAAAAACTGTGGTCTCCGATGCTAAACAACTACCAAAACCAAACAAAAATTGCCTGGCTAACCTTTTATCTGCGAAAAAAAAAACCAAATAAAATAAAATACGGAAAGTTATTTGAGGCATGGAGTAAATAGTGTAGATTTGAATTACGCTACCAATTTGTTTTGATTTTACGTAACTGAATGTTAGAAGAAGTTGTATTTGCGACTACATTAAACTTCGTTTCTCCCATTCTGCTCACTAGGCCTTTGTCTAGATCATATCGATAATGGGAGACGTGAATTATGATTCATTGTTGTCCTTAACAGAACCTTGCTTCAATTCATCAAACTAAATACTTGAGGTAGGCGGTCAAACAGACGCACAAAAAAGGATTGGTGAAAAGCGTCAATAACCACATACCTGTAAGAAGATGTAAAAGCAAACGCGGTTAAATTATTAACATAACCTAAGATATCGATAAATATTGTGTGGCGTGCAAGAGGCAAACACGTTCTTGTACACCCTAAGAATGATATGGCAGGCTGACTGTCAAAACTAAACATATACATTTTTATATCAGTCCGCGGAAGTAATATTTCGCGTATCTAATACACAGTATTTCAGGGAATATTTGGAATGACACCTACGTACATCCAGGCTATCCACGCTACGCAACTAATTCTGACATCCACAGAAGTGATCGCCTGCGCAAACGTCACAAGCCGTATCTGAACACCTGGTCGTTAACTAATTATTTTGAGACCCATAGCGATCAGACCACTTTAGCCCTCTGCGTAATTGGACTCGTGATACATATATGCACTGCCGGACATTGAAAATAGCACATCGACGTTGAGTTAAGAAATTTGAGCGGCTCTTAACAACGAGCTCTTGTGAGACGATGAGGGGACAATGAGGTGAGAATGAAGCAGCGCCGGAATGCAAGGGTAGTGGAAACGGGACATCCTCGAGAAAACCCGCTGACCAGTGGCTTCGACCTGCTCGATTCCCACTTGCGACAATCCGGGAGTGACCCGGCTGGGTATTGAACCCCGTTCGTCTAGGTGGGAGGCGATAAATCTATCCGCTCGGGCACCGTGGCCCCAGCGCACCACGAAGAAACCATGCCACTACCACTAAGGTGTTAATAGCGAGAGTACAGGCTGGTGTGCAGACGATCCCATGTTGACGAGTTTGCATTTGACCGCACAGCCGGCAGAGATGCTGCAATCACCGACCAGTGGTCGTAGACATAGGCGAGTAGTCGAAGCCGCATTGACGCAAGGAATGACAGACGATGTAAGGAAGAGCACAAACTGAAAATAATACCTGTAAGATGCCAAAGACATAACTAAGTGGTATTGAGAGTGGGCTCATAATCGGGCTGAAAAATTCAGGGTTGTCATATCGCCATACAGTTTACTATGTGGATCGTTTGGACCATACTGGTCGATGCTGTTTGGAGCAGTGGATACGTGAAGGCACACACACGCGGAGTACCGGCTCAGGTTGGACGAGGTCGACTACCAGTCGAGAAGATGGACGGATCGTGCACCAGGTGCGGAGGGATCCCATGGCGGCACGGCCTACGATACTGGCCAATGTTGGATCTCATGTGTGCCCACGAACCACTACCCTATGAAATAAGGAGTCAGATATGTGATCCCAGCTTCCAATACCATTACATATGATGTCAATAACCCTGCAACCGCAACAGCTCTGTTTGCAGTGGTGCCAGGCCAGAGCAATGTGAAAGGCCTCAGACTGGCGTTTTGCGGCATTTAGTGATGAGTACCGCTTCGTTATGGGGACGGATGATCACAGCGCCCGGTTTTGGAGGGCCTATGGTGAACGCCATCATCTTAACCTTGCTACTGAGCGGTACACTTCCCTCATGGCAGGTATTATGGTTTACAGAGCAATGGCCCGCGATGGGCAATCCTCCCTCGTCGTGTTACGTGGATCATTGACGACCCAGCAGAGTGTGAATGAGATTCTACACACCCATCTGCTCTCATTTATGGCCGGGATTTCAAGTGCGATATCACAGAAGGATAACGTCCTACTGCACACGGCACGGATCACCCACGACTGCCTCCGCCATCTCCGAACACTACCATGGCCTGCCCATTCCTCTGACATGTCACCAATCGGACATGTGTGGGAGTAGTTGATACTCCATCTACCGCCCGTCTACGTTACAACAACATCCGGCGTCTACTGGGCTCCTTGCCCGACCATGTTGCAGCTTGTACACTAAAGAGACAAAAAACTGGTATAGGCGTGCGTATGCAAATAACAGAGGTATGGAACCAATCAGAGTAACTCGATGCGGTCGGCAGCTAGATCGGTTACTGCTGCTATAATGGCATGTTATCAAGATTTAAGGTAGTTTGAACGTGGTGTTATAGTCAGCGCACAAGAGATGGGATATATCATTTCCGAGGTAGCGATAACATTTGGATGTTCGCGTACTACCATTTCATGGGTTTACCGTGAATATCGGGTTCCCGTAAAACATCACATCTTCGACATCGCTGCGGACGGAAAAAGATCGTGAAAGAACGGGACAAACGACGACTGACGAGAATCATTAAACGTGACAGACGTGCAACCCATACTCAAATTGGTGCACATTGGATTTGTGGACTGCTCTGCAGGATTCATGGTGTGAATTGCTTCCTGCATACCTTCAGACATTAGTCGAGTCCATGCCACGTCGTCTTGCGGCACTTCTGCGTGCTCGGGGGGGGGGGGGGCTACACGATATTAGGCAGGTGTACAAGTTTTCTTGGCACTTCAGTGTACGTATCGCAGTGCGAAAAGACCGCATGACACACCACAGATCCACATGTAATTGTGATGTTGCTCTGTTTTGTGTTCATGTGTATTATTCATCTGTATATTCATCTATAAAGTTTCAATACCATCCAATGCATCCTTCTGTATGCGCTATTTTTATTGTCTGGCAGTGTAACTTAATGTTAAAGTGGATTGATAAAGGTATAGTTTCCATCCAACCAAAAATATTAAAAATAATTTGAGACAAGCAATTCTCTTAAACAGTGCTCTACCAGAAATCAGGTTAATACGGTGGCTTAATTTCAATGGGTTGATCATAATTCTAGCTGTATTCCACTGAAAAATGAACTGGTATCAATTTCTTACGACCAATTCGACAGGCATTAGTTCAGTATGAGCTGTTTAACGGACTTAAGTGATTAGTATTTCGATTATAGAATTCTCTAAGATATGTTTATACTACAATATATTTTATCGTCATACGTACAGATAAGATATTATAAAAATACAAGAGTGCTTGTTGCGTTTTAAAATTTGTTGTTAATGATCTCAGGTTTTTTGTCAATGCTGACTGTTGCCTGTTTAGAGATAGTGCCCCAAATTACTAAGCCAATGATAATTCCCTCACTCTAACAATTATATTCAGTGATTTTTCTTCAAAACAGTAAGTTTGGTTAAAAATAGTCATCATACAGTTACACAAGTTGGAAAACCTGCAGAATGTTACGAAAAATAAAATAATTTGTCGCGGGAAATATCATCTAATCACATTTTATAAAAATACAGTAAACTAAATTTTGCTTTCAAAAAAGTTCCAAAACAATTTATTATCAAAGTTGTAAAACCTTTCCAGTAAAAAATTCTACACAATATTTAAGTCATTTGCTTATGAAAATGTTTATCTTATTTTGAATTTTTGTAGGTAATGAAAATGACGTAGTGTGGAGATTCAGTAAGATATACAACTTATTTATTAATGGGTTTTGATAGGTAAATAAACTTTGCTTTTTTACCTTTGAACTTGTTGGTTTTATAATTTTTTTACGTGCTTTTTTTTCTTGCGGGTCTATTTTATGACCTATATCTCCAAGACCACTCTTGTGATTTGGTATTTATTTGCATACATATTTAAAAGCCTGTAGCTGTCAATTATTCGGGCGTGATTAAACCAGACTTCATTTTTTTCACAGTGATATCAATTAGTGTACGAACATTGAATTATTTCTAATTACTTCAATTATGGTACGTTCTTGAATCACTCTTAGCCTAAACTACGAGAGATGTAAATGGCTAAGGCATACGCCTTTTGTTCACTATGGTAGTTCTCTTGCTGAAAGCTGACTAAAACTGCAATAAATTTACATTATTCAGGTTTACCTGAACGATCTGTCAGTACTGTAGCCATATAAAAGGTGAAAAAACCTTTCTCATCCTACATTTTATATACCACGCCATGTACAAAAATGCATTAAAAATAGTTAACCATGTTCGTGTGTTTGTTTACTGATACTCGAACACAAATTAAAAGCTTAATGGCATGGAAATGTTATATTCGTAGTTTTTCTTCTTACAGGAACAGTGATTTGGCCATTTTATGTTAAATAGCTCACATTTTGTTACTTCAAAGCAATTTTCAACAATTAAATACAGTAGCATTATAATTATTATCTCTGTGCTATACTATAATTAACCTGGTTTGTATTTTCGAAAAATTAAATATTTGGTGGAAAAATTACCAGGGGTATGTTTCAGCCTAGCCCATAAATATTAATATTATCGCTCTTAGATAAGATTGACACAATTTTCATTTATAAGAGGCTTTTGATATCGTACACGTATTGCTAAGTAATTTTATTTATCTTAACGTAATGTCCTTAGGTCTTATTGTCTACCAATGGTTATCTTGTCGAATATTTTCGAACCGTCCACATATCAATTCTTTCTGTAATTCTTGCTCTCTTTCAATTGTTCTGAGACAATATTATCTGTGAAAAATGTACCTCTTCTAAATCATGGCAGGTATTCTAAAAGAAGTTATTAAGTTACGAAATCTACTTGTAGCTTTATTTTCCTGTACATTGTAAGAATACTTTAATAGGTTTTTACTTCTTAAGGCTGTACATGCTTTCCTATAAATTGAAAACACATTGGTGATATGCCAGGATTCCTAAAGGCGTTTTTACAAACGTTTTGTATGAGACGGTATGGATATAGATTTTTAAGTCAAACTCAAACGTTTGATAAAAATCTACTATTATTATAAATGAAAAGCCCTAATTTTGGTCTGTAACACAGGTATAATTATTTTACTTTTACATCTCAAATACCATTGTCCTTAACAAAATCCGATTTATCATTACCTCTATATATCTTGTAGTGTTTCCTCTTACTGATTATATTCTCGTTATTTTCAGTATTTTAGTCTTGCGTGAGCATCGTGCTCGATTGTTTGTGTGTGCATAGCGATTCCTTAATTTTACATAAGCAGTAACGATTGCCTACCAGTAGGTGGCAATGTGTTTTCTTAATTTTATTTTATCTGCTCGAATTTTAGTTTGCAGCACAAACGCTTAGAAGTTAAACAATGACAGCATAATTCCATAAATATGGAATAGCAAAAGCTAAGATATTAAAAACTCGCTAACACTCGCAGTGAAAAAAAAAATTTCAGATAAATATTTCCAGTGCATGTAAGCATACATGTCCGGTTCGAGTTTTAGTTCACATTTTTGGAATCTGTGGAAACAAACTGCAGAGAATTATTTTTATCACAAATATCACACTACCGCATAAACGTCAGAGGAAAAAACAATGCTTTCTTTAATAAAGACTACCATTGGAGACAAGGACTTGCAGACACAACAAATTAATATGGGGAATAAGATGACCTAGGAAGAGATCATAGTAATAATGTTCCCGTTATTCTAACTTCTCAAATTTCACACAAATATAAAAACACATTAAAAATTCTTAGTTTGACAGAAGAACTTCAACAACCAATTAAGAAAAAAAACTTGCTGTTGTAGAGTGCGAGTGAAGATATTTTGGCGGCTCTTAACATCGAGGTCAGCGAGGTGAGAGTATGGTGCAGCGCCGGAATGCTGAGCGGGGGAAACGGGAGATCCCTGAGAAAACCCTCCAACCAGTGGCATCGTCTGGCGCGAATCCCACATGCGAATATTCAGGGGTGACCCCGCTGGTTATCGAACTCGGTTCGCCTTGATGAGGGCGAGTAATCTTATCACTACACCACCACGGCCCCTTTCAGTTGGAGTAAAATATATTTATTCACTAATATTACGTTTTCCCTTGACCCTTTGCTATCAAAGAAGTTATAGTAACAGACAAGGCAGAAGATAATAGCGTCTGGTAAATAAGTATGTAATTGTAGAGAATTGAAAAAGTCGTTTATGCTGCGACCTCCATCCGTACAATCCAGTAACACGGAACACCGTTTACCAATCAGCGCTCGGTATCGTATCTGCCATCCTGCAGCCCAGCCAATAAGGAAATCTGTAGCAGCACGTGGTAGCCAATCAAACACAAGGCCCACTACCAGAGCCTAGCGCAGCCAATCAGGAATGAGCAGGTACATGTCAAAGTAACCGCAGCTGTTTTAAATCCGGTGAGTTTACCTGTTCTGTGGTCCGGTGATAAATTGATCGGAAGTTTATCTATATGTAAAGGTACACACATTAACATGTCATGGCGACAGACACTGTTATCTCAAGTTGATACGTGGTTTCCACTTTTTTTTGTGTAGAGCGTAGTTAACTGGAGACAAATCGCGGGAGTTCACAGCAGGAGTGGAAGAATTTTTACCGGTGCACTCTGGGAGAAAGGTTTGTTTCAATTAACCAAATACTTGTTTGTAGGGCGAAAAATATGTATATTTAGTTGCTACAAAAATGTTTTGTTGAGAAAATAAATCTTAAGAAGGAACAAAATTAATTTTGTTCATCCAACAAAATACAAGCTTCTATTAACAAAACTTCTGTGATGGGTAAAATAAAATTAGACTGTATACAAAATATTTAGCTGAATCAACTGTATTTAAATGTTTGGCCACTCGTTCGATTGCCTCCCACGTTCTAAAATACAGCTCGGGAAATTGTTTGCATTTTTTTGACAATTGGTATCTTAATATTGTTTGTTAGTGAATTTGTTTATGCTTAATAATGGTATAAACCCCATAATAAAACATGTTCAGCCAGTAACTAAAACTTTAAGCTGGTAAACTTCAAATGTTATATTAATTGTCACACGTTGTCTAGTATTTGAAGTGTGTGTACTTGAAAATACTCATTGTTTGTTGGTAGTCGGTTTAGCTGAGGTTTCTTAGGACGTAGAGTTTGGGAGCAGGCGATCTAGATTTGAATCTCAGTTGGGCTTCTAATTATTTTATATTAAACGAAACTGTTTAATATACGCAGAGTCAAACAAATGTTCGATTGCAATAAACAAATCTTTGTTTGGGGCATCCAACTAAGAACAACAAAATATTATTTTCTTCCGACAAAAATAATATTTCAATTGCTCCTATACAAACTAGTATTTTGTTGGCTGAAACACACATTTCCCTCGGTGCAGTTGACTGGCGACAAAAGATTCTCACACTTCTGGAAGCCAAGAAGCTCACTTAGCTTGCAGGCATAGAACCCGCATTGTTAAAAACTTAACTAACACTCCGGTGTTTTCACAAAAAAAAAAACAAATCGGGGTGTCGCTTTGTCGGGGACGCGGTCGTGTGTGTTTTACATGTATATTACTGTGTTTGTGGCGTCCGCCACGTAGATTCCTCCTATGTTGGCGAAACTAGGGGGCGGTCTTGCTTGTAGTCATTAAGTCGGAAATGGTGAAGCCTTTTTTGTCAACAATGCCATGTTGTGACGCCCAAAAAACTGAAAATTTCAATGAAAATGTTTTTACATTGCTATTATTTTTAGAGCGTTTTGATATTTGGGTTAACATTTCAGTTGTGGCAGGTCTTTATTCATATATAGTCTGTCGTAATTAATATATAGTTGATATACAAAACATGCACTTATATTGCCAATGTTTAGGGCGTCACAACATGGCGAACGACAGAAACGTGGCTTCAGCCACATCACAGCAAGCCGTCTCCTGCCTATTCCTAACTCGATGCCTTAAGCCATCTGACTTGTTCCGTCACCAGCATGGCGGGACTGTTCGATGGCTCATTACACGCAGTTGCTATTCTAGAAACCCATTAAGTTGAGTTGAGAGATTTGGGCGGTTCTTAATAACGAGGTATTGAGAGCCGATGAGAGTGAAAGGAGATGAGAATATAGCGGCGCCGTCCGGCACGATTCCCCCTTGTCGAAATCCGGGAGTGATCCAGTCGGGTATTGAACCGGGTTTGACTTGGTGGGAGGTGAGCAGTTTAACCGCTCAGCCACCGCGGCCCCACGAATCTACGGTGTCGGATTGACTCACCCTGCAAACTTGTCATCGCCGTTTCTGACGTGGCATCCCATGCGTCGGTCTGATTTCAAAAACGTGTACACATCAAAGTACTTCACATCTCTGTTCACAGTCTTGCCGAAGCTTCACTCACCTTGACGAGGTTCACCGGAATACTTGAGAAAGTGGTGTTATCGTCCCAACTCCCACTGGCTTCTCTCAGCGCGTCGTTCAACCGTTCGCGGACGAACGGGGACAACCTGCGCATAAGAAACATCTCTCCTGTCTAACACTGGCAAGCTACTTCCCAGCATACACCAACATGCAGACATGGAAAACATCCGCGTTATCTATCCATGTATACTTCCAACTTGACTGAAGCCTTTAGGAACGGAGCGTTAGCATACACTGCCCCTTTCACGCAGGGCGCAGGCCACCCGCATCGCACATGGCTTAATACTTACTTTACGTTAGTTCTCGCTCTCGTGCAAAAAAAAATTTAACTAAGCCTATAAAATTACATTAAAGAGCAACGCAAAGCATTGGAGCGCAATCCGTTTAATAATACTTTGCATGAGAACAACTTTTTTTCTGCTAGGAATTATGAACACGCCTATTTGATCTCTGTGTTTTTTTTTCATATAACTTATAAAGAAATATTACGGTTTATAAATCAAATATAATTAAGTTTCCAATTAAATTAAAAATAAGAGACCTTTATGTAAATACAATTATAAAACGCATGTGATAAATTACATGTATAGGAAAAAACCAAGCACGCTACACATGGGGTGATTTTTCAAACGTTTGTTTCAAAGCGTGTGAAGATACTGCGAACAAACTTATAGCCACTTGAAGTGAACAGCGTACCCAGTCTCCTACGAAAAAGAAATGGGTTCGATTCCCGATTGCTCCATGACCTGCATTTCTCGGGTCGTAGACGTGGTGGACGTTGCCGTTATTTGGAGGGTTTTCTCTGGGTACTCCCGTTCCCTTGATCTTGGACTGCGCCCCTGGTGTTACTCTGTATCAGCTTCCTAGTATGATGGATACCTACGGGACTTTCCCTGCGACTTGTCGCACACAGAGATTCTTACTCAGCCTTATTTAGTCATTATTAAAGGCTGCTCACGATAAAGTAAACAATATTGAAATCAACTTTTTTACAAAATCACTACTCGTCTAGAGACCGTCTACCTACAGCTGTTTACCGCATTTGAGGCCGAGAAGCCGCGAGAGCGATAAGGGCGACACTGCCACGCGTATCAAGTGCGCCACCACCACTATTAGCAGGGTTCTGACTTGGCGTGCATTGTTCTTGTCATGTTGCGTGTAGCTAAGTGACCTTAAGTGGTGACCCTATTATATTATTGCCGGAAGTTCTGTAGCAAGATTCAGTGCAGGGTCCTGCTGTAGTTTCGTGTTTGTCCGAGTAGTATGTTTTAAGATACATCACTATGAAAAAAACCGGTTTTAACAAAGTTGGAAGGCTCCAAAATGATATTTATAGCATGCGAGATCTAATCGAAGTAACATCTAGTCCTCAAATGAGGTGCTTTCTTTTTTAGTTGATAAACACATTAAATACACCATTCATAGTTTCGTAAAAAAAAGTGTTTTTCAAACATGCTTATAATAGGGCTTGAGGCATAATTACCCTACCACCCTCATCGGCACGATGCATACGATATGAATTTGGTGGCTATAGTTTCAACAGTTTGGTAATTATAATTAACTATGCTTATAAGTGGGCTAGGTTATGCTTGCCATGTGGCACTGTTCGTCGTCGGGAGTGATGCCTATGATATGAATTTGATGACTATAGCTTAAATGGGTCGTAAATTACAGCTAACTCTGGTTATATGATGGCTTAGGGCATACTTGTCCATACTACCCTCATCGACATCGGGGGTATGCATATGTGAATTTGGTGACTGCATCTTAAACAGTTCGTAAATGAGAGCTAACTATGCTTATAAGATGGGTTAAGGCTTCATTTACCCTGCGGTCATTTTTGAAGTCGGGGGTGATGTCTATGTTATGAATCTGATAACTATGACTCACTGTCCTTATTAAAGGGCTTAAGGCATAATTGGCACTACCACCCTCATCGAAATCAGAGGTGATGTCTATGATATAAATTTGGTGGCTGTGTCTTCAATGTATAAATGACTAACTAAGCTTACAAGAGGGCTTAGGGCATAACTAACACTGCAGCCTTTTCGTCGTTCGAGGTTATCCCAATGAAATTAATTTGGCATCCGTATCTTCAGCAGTTTGAAAATGCCACTCAACTATGTTTATAGAAGGTGTTAAGGCATAATGAGACATATCAACATATCACATTGATCTGTGCTAGGAGCAGTACCTGCAGTCCGAAGTTGGTGACTATAAGTTAAACAGTTCGGAAATTATGGCCAAATATGCTTATGTTCGTAGGGGTCAGATATAGACATACTGCACTTAAAAGATGTCCTGTGGTAAGGAAACCACTGCATTGTACTTGAGGCTCAAACTGGTTAAATAACTAATTTTTAAAAAATCGCTCCTATGCCTACCATATTCAATACGGCGTCGAAAATATGCAAATGATCAAAGTTCATCATGTTACTTTAGCATTCGACTTTAAAACACAATTCATAAAATGTATAACACTTGGTATATTTGCTTATACATTTATTTGCTTAAAATATCAAATATGCCACTGGTCATAGTCACGTAATCATATTTTCTGATGGCATATTCTTATCTGCCTAAAAAAACACGAAAATCTCTAGACACGTCACTCGATGCACTTGTTTGTAAAAGTTTAATAAAACAATATAAAAGGAAATTCATAACTTTTACTTCATAAAATAATGCTTTACAAAATCGATGGTTGTGACATCAGAATGTAATTATCCTTGAAAATACAAATCCGTAGGAATGTTGCTTGGTACATTTATATCTGTAAATTTTAGAAGTTAAATTAAACATTTATATATATATTTAATTTATTATTAAAATTTTTACAGCCCATCGAATTCAAGAAGCCTCGGGCCCAAAATGGAGTCACTGAAGCAAATTGAGGAGCACTACTAGTTTTAGCTAAATAAGGCTGTTAATGCAGCAGCTCAACATTAAAAATTTGTTTGTTTTTAGGAGCTGTCAATATGGTGGACATGCAGTCGTAGCGGTCGGAAAGCGAAAAATTAATTTACGAGAAACTTGTACTACTGTGGATGGTATATTTATGACGTTTCTAGGGAAAAACGAGAAATTCAAGGGGGAAAACTGTACATTTAGAAGGAAAATCAGGAAATTTTTTTGAGAAAAAGAAAGAAAACAAAATAGCGAATAAAAAAATGGCAGGCGAAACAATATGGCTACAGGAAACAATATGGCTGACAGCTCAATGTCTTAAACATCACTGACAGTGCTGTTGCGCCTGTTATATGAACCGTTCACCACTGTAGATGTAACAAAATAAGTGACGGCGTTTGAAGAGCATTCTATCAGCAAATTAAAGACGAAATTTTCCTGTCTCTGATAAGGAGTTTTCACAGCTGTCTGTACACTTACGAAATATTTGCTTAGTTTCTCCTTTCAGCCCATCATGTATCATTTTGTCACACACAGAAATATATATTGGGAGGGACGTTCTTACTTGTATCGATGCCCCTAGCACGTGATCTCATGAAATAGTTAGAAATATATTTACATTACTGTTACATAAATGTGTAAGAAACATTCATAAGAAATCATTTTTGTTGACACCAAATATAACACAGCACTTTTAATAAGACTTGCA
The DNA here is from genome assembly GCA_002778355.1 of Clitarchus hookeri. Lineage (NCBI taxonomy): Eukaryota > Metazoa > Arthropoda > Insecta > Phasmatodea > Phasmatidae > Clitarchus > Clitarchus hookeri. The sequence goes on along the minus strand of NQII01002461.1, from coordinate 336,253 downwards.
TGTCTGTATTTACAGGCGTTTTTATAAGAGTTTGGTTGTAGCTTATGTCAAAGACAATAGTTATCTGTATTCCAGAACTTCATAATGTAAGAAAATTCCTTAGTCAAGTATAGGCTTATCCGTTAGTTTCCGGACACAGATATTTTTTATTTGTCTTTGACCTTAATCCTACGCATGCGCAGAACGCATAGCATTTTGCCGGTTCGTGATGATTATCTACATACGATATGGCGCGGCCAAATCATAATTCCTGGCCATAAACATATTTAGCAAAAAATAATAAGGGAAAACACCACAGTTTTGTGGTATTGAAAATTAAAATTTACTGTTGACAAGAACTCTTCGTAATTTTTATGGAACGTTTTAAAGACCTCCGTCATTAGAACAAAGTAAGAAACGTGAACACTGCAAGTACATTTTATAACTACTTTAAGTTAGCAGGAGACTGGCTTCAAACAGAGTATTTAACCCAAATACACAACATGCTGAACTCATAAAAATAGGTTACACTCACAATCAAATAAGTCAGAAAAGTACGAATTACGTTGCATATAATAGAAGAAAGCACATATTTTGCAATAATTTAAAATTTTTCGCTAGAAACTATTTTTTTAATGTTTTCTGTAATTTGTCAATAAGAGTGTTTTTATTAAAAATTCAATTTTTTCCAATTCCCGGTGCTTGAGAAAGCAAATTTTGCGGATAGACCTTGATCAAGCATAATATTTTTAATAATCGACTGTAAATACATCCATTTTAGTGTCCAAAGTTGGCATATTTATAACTAAAATAAACGTACATAAAATCAATTACCGAAAGTATGTTTCTTAACATAAAACCTATTTATCAGTTATATATTACTCAATTAAATGAGAGTAACATTATGGTGGTTTTTCTTGATGAAATTAAGAGGGGGATTGAAATGTATACTCTTTTGCATCAGGAATGGAAATAGGCTTAAATTTTGATTAAAGATAGACGTTTATCAATTTTTTTTTTTACATTTAATATATTAGTAAATTCTAGAACATTAGATAATAGTGTTAAAAAACCAATGAATGGTTTGGGTTTAAAAGGGTTTATTAACGTTCCCCGGTATTATTTCTTACGACTTATCAGGGGACGGTCTACAAACTACCTTACGATCTAACTTAAACTAAAATCCATGACTTACCCAGGATTCCAACCCAGAGCCTCACGCACTCCAGACCGGCGGCGCACCAACCGACTGCACCACGAGTGGTCAGCAAACAAATTAATGCATTTTTCTTTCAAATGGGTGCCGTGGTGGTGGTGTGGTCAGACCACGTGCCTCCCACAATGTCGAACCGGATTCGATTCCCGGTAGGGTCGCTCCCAGATTTTCGCCCTTGGTCAGCTGGTTTTCTCGGGAAGCTCCCGTTTCTCCCCCATTGCATTCCAGTGCTGCTCCATACTCAACTCACTTTATTCTCATTGGCTCTCAAGACGTCCATGTTAAGAGCCGCCCAAATCTCTTCGCTCCACTCCTTCATATTAAACATAATTCTTGCTTTTCTGACAGTTATGGTAAAGTTTGTACTAATTGTTAATGAGTCGTTCTACAGTCGAATGCAGTACTCCGATATAAGAAACTCTGCTTGTACTTAGAGGAAACGTTATGTATGACAAACCGTATTTTGAATAAACTATATTATACCAAAAAGGTTAAGGTAAAATAACTGATGAGAAACGACTCTATGACGGACAAATTTAAGAACAAATTACTATAGGAAAGAGGATTTCAGGATAAACTACGTTGGTAGAGACGAGTTCCGAATAAAGGCGGCGCTATGGTTGTTGTTGCTGGAGGCGGCCAACTTACACATCGGGCGCCTCCGTGGCGGCGTCCACGCAGGCGAAGACGACTACCAGGCAGAGCAAAGCGGCGGCCTTCATCTCGCGATTCGCAGGTTGTTCTTCTGATGCACCGTGTACGGATAGTGGTCGCTTATCTCCGACCAGCGGCGTTATATCAACTCGCTGGACAGATAGCAGCTGTCCACTCCCTCACACCCCAATCCTCCTCCACGAACTCCTCGTACGCTCGCTCTACCCACTCGTCGCAGTCACTCCTCACGCCGTTCACAACGAAGTGGATCCCTGGACTCTGCTGTGGGATCTAGTCCACCTGCGGCGACAGAAATACAACTCTCTAAGCCACGTAGTTTCCTTCAGAGGTAGGAGAAGCTATTTTCAATAGACGGAGATGTGCTTATGGCGTGGAGAAGACCTTGTGTTCATACGCGTGCGTATCAATATATACGTATAGTCTATTCGCGGTTTCTTTGCATTTTTTAATGAAACCTTTGAAAAATAATTTTATATAACGTGTTTGGTTATTTGCTAAACATGCCACGTATTACAAGCGTTTTATACATACATTAACATAAAAGTACCTCGTTTATACTTGAATTGAACTTTTACTTCTATTCTATTAATAAACTTCATTTGTAAATAATATTAATGAAACCGGGAGGGAAAATCTGTGCTGGTATCGCATAGTAAGAAATATTTCTTATGCGAAGTAATACCACACAGAGTGCACATGAATCCGGTGCGGTGTCCCTTTGGTGTAATTTCCTGTACTTGGTTAAGCTTGTTTTGTATGAGACGAAGGAACATCCTGAAAGTATAACTTTAGCAGGGTTTCAGAAAAGTTGGAAGTAACCGTAAACGGCCTTATACATCCACAACTATGTACATATGTGCATACATGACGTAATTAACTGGTAGCCAATTACATTTAACATTCTTTATTCATTGTTTGAAGAAAAAAAACTTTTTTTTGGGTACACTTCTTCTTGATAGGTAGGTTTGCATCATCTGATAGGTAGCCTTGCAAGATTTGCGATCTCATTAATTGCTAATTGTCGTATAATGCAATACAAGACAGTGAGTACTTTGCTCCTTTTTATTCATGACACATTTGTCAACTGCTAACCTCCCTGGAGGAGTTCTAAACAGTACTAACGCAAGATATTCTGCGTTAGAACAACAAGTTGTTCTTAGATCTAGGTGATATTTAGAAATTGAGTATCTCAATCAATTTAAATTTCGTAATTCACGCTGTCATCAAAATAAATTTTCTTCCCGTATTTTCTGTATTGCAGTATTAAAAAAGTTGATATTACAAATCACATTGCGTTTAATAATGGTGCGAAATATCTATAAATAATATACTTTAGCTGACACCAAAGTACTGTCAACGTAACAATTTTGGTTAAAATCAGTTTGAATATTCAGCACATATGGTATATTTAAACTACCAATTTTATGTGGCCATCAATTTTAAAATATGTATATGACATATTAGAATTATACGGGGAGAATTCCCTACCATGGAGAAAATTGTGTACCAAATTTGGAGATACTATATAAAATATTTACTATTATAATACGCAGGATACTATTCACAAAGTGGCGGACAAAAGAGGCAGTGACTCAGAACTTTAATGTTCGCAATATGTGCTACGAGAATGACAACTTTTCTTAAAATTTGTCAAATGCCTTAGCATATGTCGAATTAAACCAAGAATTTTTATACGGCAGCAATTGTGCAATTACGAATTTGATATAAATACAACTAGCATATTAAGGATGAACTATTACAGTGCCACCTGCTGTAAAATCTGCTATAAAATTAGGCAGGAATTGGTTATTGGTTAACTGGTTCACAAAATGTGACTTAATAAATGTATTATTCAGGGTATGCTATCATCCAAAGTGGCGGGCAAAGGAAGCAGTGAATTAAGATATTTAATTGTCGTAATGTGTACTCTCAACCTGTCATTCTGCTGAATTTACCGTTCATCGGTATTGGCTGCCGTATAAGAATGACAGACTAGTTTCTTGCCTAATTCCGGAAGTAGCACATTGAGCGAACGTGCACGACAAGGGGGAAGTGGTATCAGTCTTACTTCGAAGACAGGTTGGAAATTTATGGCGAAATGTGGTCGGAAGTTGTCTTGTAACATGGCTTGGCAGGTGTGCAGAATGAGGCGCACGACTTCAGCCAACACAAATTCCCTGATGTATCGGTTGCTGTTCAGATTGTCCGCAATTCGTGGCAGCCTAGATCGCCTATGATACCCAATTGTGCTCCAAACCCACATGCCCATTTCTCGTGCACTATATGTAATAATAATAATAATATAACGTATTTATTTTTTGTGGCGAAGTTAAGGTATTATTACCTTCTCTTACACTTCACCACTTTACAAAATAAAACATGACACCTATATTTTGAAAAGAAAAAGAAATAAACTATGAAAACAAACTTAGTGACTACCATAAAATTAGAAAGTAGCTTATATGAAATATGCAAAAGCAACCTACTTAAAATTTAAAATAATCTTAATAGTGAACCTACACGATTTCTCTTTTTATGTATGTGTATATGTGTATACGTAATTGTATATGTGTACACATACACGCATACACGAAACCACATACTCATATAACATATATTCACGTACGTATAATTGTACGATTTATAAAAATAAACTACATGATAACATCTATTCGCAAAAGTTCTAAAACTGCAATTTAGTTTAAGGATTTCTGAAGGAAAGAAAATAGCAGCAAATAACTATTTCAAAAAAGAAAAAAAGACAAAAAAAAAAAAATATATACATATATATATATATAAGGCGTTTTATGTTTGCTACATTTAAAATTATGTCAGTTACCTAAAAATATACATCACATAAAATAGTGATGTAATGTTGACTCGCACACGCTAATTTACACACCAACATAAATTAATATTGTATTTAATTAATTTTACAATTACCTACGCATCAGAAATATTACTTTAGTCGCATGAAGCAGAAAGCAAAAAGGTTGCAGATATTTTAAAAGAGTAACCTCCACAATAATAATTGTTGTTTTCTGACCCGTATTTCACGTCAATTTAAATATTTATAACGTGATCAAGTTGTTCCGGCATAATTTTATGACTTTGGTGATTGAAATTATATCCCTTGATTTCCGTGATAAGCAATTCCAGAGGTTTGTTGCGGTGACGATAAAAGATGAAGCAAAAAATTAGTTGTGTTTTGGTACTATAAGCTTTTGTTGATTGAAAGAACTAGTGTTTGAAGTATTGGGCGGTAAGAAACGAGACAAAGGGTATCGAGGACACCTTGTTAAAAATAATTTCTTTAACAAGCATATCTTGTGCAATGTTCGTCGATTTTTTTAATCAAGCTACGAGAGAGTATGTAGGTATTTGGTGATATGGTCTTTCTTTTTAAAATTAAAAATAAAACTTACACAGTTGTTTTGTATTCGTTGAAGTCTCTGAGTTAGATCTTCATGCAGGTCACTGAATGATTTAAATTATTAATGATTCCGTAAAAATCTTTATCAATTTCGTGGGTGAAGATTTTTTTAAGCCTTCTTAATTAATGTAAAGCGACATTTGTTTGTCTACAGATAAGTGACATGTTCTCTTCATGTTAAAATTTCACTTAATATTACACATAGATTTTTACGGACGTTGATAGAGGAATCGGTTCGCCATCAAGTATGATATTAGGTGCGCTAGTGACGTTTTGTAATATGTGTAGTTTCTTGGATCCAATTATAACGCTCTGGGATTTCAAAGGGTGCTTTATTGATCATTTTGAGATGTTCGACAATTCATGGTTAATTGTGACCATTGATGAGGTAATATTACCGAGATGAGCTGGCAGGTAAATTTGGAAGTCGTCAGCATAAAAATAGTATTTACCATATTTTAGTAGCTGAGGGAGGTCATTAATAAAATTATAAAATAGTAGTGATCCCAGAACAGAGCCCTGGGGAACTCCAATTTTAACTGTGCGCCAAGCGGATTGTTGTTCTCCGCAGACAACTTTCTGATGACGGCCACATTAGTAACTTTTAATCCATTCTAAAAATATTTCGTAGAAATATATGACACTGGACAATGTATTCTGGAAGATAGCGCTCACTTTGGTATTGTCGAATGAGTTTCCGGCCATCACTTTTTCCAAGTTGAAGTGGGACACTTCCGAAAACATATGTTGCTGGTTTACAATTTACTGGGTGTGTTCATGAGCCAATTTGAAGCCTGAGGCGTCGATGGTTCGAGTTCAAAGTAACCTTCCGCAGAGGAAGTCCTCTGCGAAGCAAACACCGTCGAACCGTGGAAGCAGACAATGAGAGAACTGTTGCAGTGTTCCAACATTCTGCCAACGCTCGAGACGATTATTGACGGTCCGTCACTGCCATACGGGTGTCGTCACATTTCGTGGTCCAGTTCCGGGTTATCGACTCGTCGTGTTCTCTCCAATCCACTTCTTCCACACTCGTACCAATATAGCAGCATTATGTCCCACGTAAGCTGTTATTTCGTGGTAAGAAAATCCTTCTTCATTCACGCAAGCCAATCGTTCCACCACGCTCAAACTCAGTAACGTACTTAACAGCTGCCCTTTCACGTCAACGAGGCATACTGACTCCAGTACGGAAATTTGCAGCTCACTTACGACGAACAGCTTTACCTGTCTGGATCCTCAACAGTCCTCTGTACCCTTGTGCACATGAGTTCAGAGTGCGTTTATGCGTCTTAGCATGCGTAATAATCCCCAAATTATAATAATTTCAGTATAACACCTCCTTTTCCATTTCCTGTAAGTTTCGTTTCATTTGAATGTTTCCTTCATGGTGCTGCATGTTTTATACACATGAGTGTAGTTGTGAAAAAAAGTAATAAAATATATACAATGTAAAAAATATGAACATAAGTGCAGATGTGTTACTGTAAATTAAACTATCTTAGGTCTTTCGGAATATTTATTATAGGTAGTATGTTGGCTGTTCACCAGGTGTCTTAGTTCCTCCTTTATTGCGTAAATTGGACATAATAAATGTTGGTGCATTAACAGACATTTACAGATCATAATTTCCCACCACCTACTGCTCAACTGCTGGCAGTCAACTGGGTGACTGCTAATTGTGGAAGTCATTACAGAAGTACTCACTGATGAATCATACACGTGGAGTCGCCTATGACATACGAAATAATGTATCTGGTCAAAGGAACCGCCGCTGTAGACAGCAGAAAGAATGAACTCGACAAGATGAGGAGGAGAAGGAGTGGCGATAGAATAAAGCAACAGGGAGAAACGCGAAAACCCCGAGGAAACCCACGGAACGACGACAACGTCCGCCACATATTCCACACCCGAGAGCAATCCAGCGCGGCGGGAGGCCGACGAGCTGTCCACTCTGCCACAGAGGAGAGTAGTCAACGCAAACTTCAAGTCGCAGTGCAATTGTGCACGCGTTCTAGTTTATTTCCAAAACATCTGCACACACGTCAAAACACAAACCTCATCACTCCACTGAGGAATAGATTTGGTTGAATCAAACAAAGTTTGTTTGGCGCAACCAAATTAATAATTTGTATATATACAGTGAAACATTTTGTTGTTGAAACCCAATTATGTCGTTGTTCTTATTTGAATGCCCCCAAACAAAGATTTGGTTGATGCAACTGAAGATTTGTTAGACTCTGTGTACAGTAAAGAGATTCGGTAAATATAAAAAATGTTGTTAGCTCGACCGAGAATCGAGTCTAGATCATATGTAACCGAACTCCATGCCTTAGCAGTCTCAGAGAAACCGACTACTGAAGACGTTGGAATGTTTTTAAATACATACATTTCGAATACTGGACGTTTGCAAATGAATATTTAAAATATTACAACTTTACTTCTTAGTTTCCGGTTGAACTTGTTTTAGGATGTTCGTACTATTTATTACTAAGCATCAATATAATAACAAACATACGTTGTTACTATAAGAAAAACGCAAACAAACTCTTTAGCTGTATTTGCGAACGAATTCAATAAAATTAGTGGCCAAACAAATATATGAAGTTGATTCTACTAAATATTTTGTTGACAGCACAATTTCTTTCTGCCCAGCATAGGGGTTTTGTTTATTCAAGCGGGTATTTTTTTAAGATGAACAACATTGTTTTTTTTTTGGTATTCAAGTTTTTTCTACTCAACGATATATCTTATTCGGGCAACTAAATATATTTTTGGCTCTATACAAACACATATTTTGTTGGCTGTTCTATCAGTGCAGTTGTGGAGTAATATTAAGACCGAACTCAACAGCTGTGATAAGCTGAACATCAGCCTTGATACGCTTACAAAAGAAGATAAGCGAATCACCGGTGAAAAATGTCTGATGGAGATAAAGCAGGTAGAAAACATGCCAACAGTTTTGGTGACTCCCCCTACCTGTAAGTCGTTTTATAGAAGTTATTTTTACAAAGCAACGGGAAATGATGCGCAGAATGTGGAGGAGACTTCTTGGAACGCGAAAACAATCAGTATTCCATCAACTTGTAGTTGAGTTCCACGAACAATTCTAACATGTCGAAATACACGTTACTATTAAATGTATCTGCCAAAAAATAAAAGACAAAGTCGGTCAGTTTTGAGTGTTTTATCTCCAGACTTTCATGTTTGGTATATCACTTTCACAAGCGAATGTGGAATTTGGTGGGTCATATGCTCATGTTCAGCTGTTGTGTTTGTGTACTTACATAACACAGGCCTGCAAAATTTGGGTTTTTTTTTCTTCTAACATGGTTTTGGGGTGCTAAATCCGAAACTGGCCTCAGTTTTTCTGTATCACATATACCAATTTTTTGCAATCCACCTTTGTACTGTAAGCCTATCGCCTTTTTTTGTCCTTCAAAATAAATATATATATATATATANAAATATATATATATATATATATATATATATATATATAAAGTAAATAAGTTACTTAAAGATGACAAATGTGCGGCTTACATCATTCAGTTACATAATCTAATTTTGTGGGAAATCCTTGTGTGATATGACAATTTCAGTACCATTTCAGAATTAAGCACACCAAAATGCATATAAAAAAGGTAACATTGTCAAAAAAAATTTTCTTTGCCAAGCCTGTGTAATTATTGATAGGTTTTAACTTCGTCACTGAACTAAATTTGTTCCATTGGATTGTAGTGTCATTAACAGCCTGCAGGCGATCATGACACATTGCTTTAAGAAAGGTAAAATTTTCTTCGTAGAGTTTTTGCAGAAATTGAGGGAGATATGCGCGGTTTATAGCAGTAAAAGGTAGGACATTCCTATATGTAGTTAGAAAGCCATTCCCTTCCTACGAAGGCAGTTCGTTTTTGCTTTTACACTCCTGCCACTGGTAAATTGTATCTGACTTACAATGTTCCCTGGTATCTGCAGTCGCTATCTGTTTCCCCCGTTGTGGATACCGCCCGTGCACATTGAATTTGTTCACAAACTGAAGAATGATAGTCCTAGGTGGAACTGCTTTATGCCATTCAATGGTAAGTTCCGCTCTCAAGTCTTCATATGACATTTTACTTTGACCTACTCTTGCCAATAAAATAGCAAACAATTTTATACTTGTAAGCAGCTTACGGTGCCCTATCAACAGTTGCGAAACGGAAGAATAATGTCTGCATTTTCATCGAATCAGACAGGGACTTCAGGTACCACATAGACATAATTTAATATCCGATTGCCAACCGTCGCTAACAACCCGAAACTATTGGAGAGCTTATATATACGTTTCGTATGATTTTGTATAAAATATATTAAATCTGAAACATAAAATACTTGGGAATTATAATTATTTCCTTTATATTTCTTTTTATTTTACAGGATTTAACAAAATTCAATACTGTTACTTCTATGAGTGTTAGATGAGACCACAACAGATATGTTAAACGAGTTAAATATAATTTGGAAATTAATAATTGCGGTACATTCGGAAGTGATTGAGAATGAGAATGATACCATTACAATTCAATTCTATTGTAATTTAGAGGGCCGCGGTGGGCCTATTGCATGACCTGCTCGTTCTCCTGACCTCACTCCAGTTGACAGTTATCTGCAGGGTCAGTTTGAGAGCCTGGTGTACAGCATACCGTGTCTCAACTATGACGACGGCTTTTCGATAGTTCGGAGGTTCGTCATGACTTATTCTATCAAATTGACAAAACAAACACAAACAGCGTTGCTTTCAGTGTCAGAGCAGCTGCTTAGGCGAAAGTATCATCAAAGCAACACACTGGCACTGCCTTATAGCTGTCAAAACGTGGCCTCCGTGACTAATGGGGAGCTGCCTACTGGCTGGCAGCTGCAACATTTTATAGAGAATCTTATGTTAATGAAATTTCGCCTCAGTGCGTTAATTTTAAAGACAGGCGTTAAAAAAAAGGTATTGTTCACGAATTTTTTAGGAGATTCCTATGAGAGTATATTTTCAATGCAGATAGGCAGTATGTATTGTATTAAAATATAAACTTTAATAATTCCTTACAAACGGACTATTCATGTCGTGGAAACATATCCGCAATAGGAAACTCACCCTAAAAAAAATTCGTGAAGCATAAATTTAGTTTGAAACGCCTATCTTTAAAAATAACGCACTGAGGCGAAATTTCCTTGATATGGGATATCCTATATAAATTTCGCAGCTGCCAGCCGGTAGGCAGGGCCCTTAAGACGGGAATACTCGCCAGCCAGCAAGCGGTATCATGCGCATGCGCACTCCCGTGGCTCCTCTTCCAGGCCTGCCAACCTACCAGAGGCAGTCAGAGACGGCGTGCCGTCCTCCGAGGCCGTCGCGCGGTGTTACGTTCTTTATCCCGGTTTGTTGTGTGCGCATCAGTTGTTGCTCTATGTTATGTTTTTGTAATATTTCGTTTACATGAACAGAGTATAACAATAAGTATGTCATTAACGGAGAAGGAAAAGGCAGCCTCATCAGTAAGGTATATACGCTATTGTCCATTCGTGGTTACTTCCTAATTTTCTGAAGCCCTGGTTAAGTCCTACTTGAACATATTCCTCTGCCTCATGCAAGCATAGCTTAACCAAGCCTATAAAATTACACCAAAGGGACAGCACACCACATTCGTAAGGACTAAGTGTAATAATATTTGGCATAAGAACTATTTCTTGCTTAACATAACCAATACACACACCTATTTTCTTCGTGTTCTTATTCATATTTATTGTAAATTAAATAATATCATTTATAAATAAAATATAATTAAATATTCGATTAAATAAAAATTAAAGCCTTTTTAAATTAACATAAGTTTCAAACGTTCGTAATACATGACATATTTAGGAAACAACCAAGTACGTCATACATGGGGTGATTTTTCTAAAGTTCAATTCAAAAATTGTGAAAAAAACCGCGAATAGACTATACTTGTCAGTAGCTGATGACAGTGGACATGTGTTTCGAGTGGCCTGTACCTTTGACAGACCATCAGTGGGTAGGGGAAGTCGGGCTCTCTCACTCACGCAGTTTGTCTCTCTCTCTCTTCTCTCACCATTCCTTACTCGGGCCTCTTCCAAGTTGCAGCCTACTGTATGAAACGAGTACAAGTCGTTTACCCTAAAAGCGAATCGCCTAATTCCGTTTGTCCTAGTGAGTTTGTACTACATGCGTTTAGCCTAACTTCGTTTAGCCTAATTTCATTTAGTCTAAAAGCGTTTGTTCTAACTGTTTTTTAGCCTAACTTCGTTTACCCGAAAATGTAAATTTTCGAGGATCCTTGACAGAAACTGTTTTTGTTCTAACGGCGCTTGGCCTAATTTCGTTTCGTCTAACTTCGTTTAGCCTAATTTCGTTTAGTCTAAAAGCGTTTGTTCTAACTGCCTTTTAGCCTAACTTCGTTTACCCGAAAATGTCTATTTTCGAAGATCCTTGACAGAAACTGTTTTTGTTCTAACGGCGCTTGGTCTAATTTCGTTTAGCCTAACGGCATTTATCCTAAAATCTGAAACTTGCATTTCGCCTAACTGTGTTTATCCTTCCCTTCGTTTGGCCTAACTGCGAATAGCCTAACTGCTTTTATCTTAATTTCGTTTGGTCTAACTTTGTATACCCTAATTTAGTTTAGCCTAACAGTAGAGCATAATAAATGAGGGTAAACGCAAAGCCACCTAATGAACCAGAGGAATAGCTCGTCGCTCGGCTGCCTTCAGCTGCTTACTGTCGACAACACATGCCTGGGGTATTTGGACGTGTACCACAGACAATGACACGTTGATGCACACCTCCTATGGATGCACAAGGCCGCATTTTTCTCCAGATTTTGTTAACATTTTATCAATGATTAAGTTTTATTAATATGAAACATTAACAACAATATATTTTGTATGTCTTATAGAACTCATTTTTAATAATAAATATTTTAATGAATTATTTAAGTGTAATAATTTGTTGGTTAATGAGCATAGCTTCCATCCTTCATTGTTATGTTAGTATAATGGTATACGATTTCTAATGATAACACAACGTGTCTCTAAATATCACTGACAAACTCCGGGAGGTAATTCCGTATGAAAAATTAAGTAGAAAATATACAGGAAACTTTGTTCCCGCATGTGATATTAAAAGAGAAATAAATAACCCCTTGAAAATCAAATTTGAAAACAGTAATCTTCCGAAATATCGGAAAGTAAGTGACATTAAATGACAGTGCTCCGAACATTGTTTTCTGTTATTGGGATCCTTAACCTACAGCAAACGTGTGTTTATACCTTCAACGGCAATGAAAATAACAGGGGTGGCCACCCTCTTATTGTGTGCAACTTTTGTACCGTCGGAATTTTGTAATGTTTGATGTTGGCCTGTTAAGCAGTGTCACTTACGTAACAAATATGGTCCTCTTGTTGCAAGTGCGTAGGATCCACCGTTTTCGTTCAAAACACACATGAAGTTTCGGTCCAGCGTTACAGTCCCTGACACAGCCACACTACATACATGAGTCAATGGTTGGCTGCTGGGTCCATTGCACAAGTGATAAGGGAAGACATTTAAACACTTACTGTACACAACCTGTACCACTAATTTATAGGCTCACATTACTTAAATAGTATGGTTATTGTATCAAATAATAGTTCTCACGAAATGGATGTTTAATGTTCGAAACAGATAACGTGTTATGCCTGCGACATAGGTCAGCAGCCATACCATTGAATGACGTAGTTAGTGTGGCCTACGTGTTAGGGGCTGTAACGCTGGACCGTATTAGGTATGCAATTTCTTACTAGATGGTTTCTTACTTTTTTGTCATTTCTCACGATTTTTCTTGAATTTCCGAGTTCAAGGTCATTTGGGTCAAGGTCACCAACATTTAACATGGGTGTCGGAGTCAGTGATGTAATATGTTACTATACTTTTTTTAGTTTCTTTCGGTTTTTTGTGATTTTTCTCGATTTTTTTTTATTTCGAGAGGTTGATGGAGGTGAAGGAGTGTGGTTAGGGTAACGGGATGAGTGTTAGTTTGATACCTGCCAATGCTGAAGTTTGAAAGTAGGTATTGAATCTGCTCTGCGGCGTGAGGCGCCAGCACTTGATGCTAGCCCTCAGTGATAGGGCGTAGGAATACGTCGACACTGTTGTCTCTAGGTCCAATTTACTAATAAATTACACTTTATTTGCGAGTTAACATAATCGAGTTTTATTGTTGCTTGAACAGATTAACTGGTACATGAACTCTCGAGACAACTCCCCTCCCCTTTTTCTATGTAGGCTACGTATGGTTTGACACCGTGATTGGAGTCGTGAGGGGGGGGGGAAGATTCTTCACACCTGGTGTAGAACTACTTATCTGACACTGCGGCGCTGTCTTCCCTCGGCNGGAACTCCTCCTCCCGGGTCCACTCAGCACTCTTCGTTTGGCGATGGCCGGCTGCCGTTTTCTCGGACTCTTCCCGCCGTACGTCCCGTTTGACGGCCTCCGACTGAGGTCAACGTCTTGATGCATTTGGCGAACTCGTTTTCTCTCGGCTCCCGGTCCACCCTTCTCGTTTGACGAAGTCTGACTGACTTTTCTCGGATTCTTCCCACCGCACGTCCTGCTTGACGGCCTCCGACTGAGGTCGATGTCATGATGCATTCTCGATCCTCGACTGACTCCGTGACTGACTGAGCAACTGCAGAGAGTTGACTGACGAGCGCACTGACTGCCTGATGTTGTCCGGTTCCGAACCGGATGTCTCGCTCTAGGTCCTCCAACTGACTGCCTGACTGCTCGATCCTCGACTGACTGTTCCGTTCCTCCCTCCTCCTCGTGGTTTTGTAGGCTCGATCGCCATATTCAACTTGCACCGTCCCTGCACGTGGCCAGGGTGCTTGCCGCGTNCCTGAGTCGTAAAACACGTGGCCGCTGCTCCTGTGGTCCGCAGTCGTCCTGGTGTCGCCCCTTGATTCTGGCCTAGCCGTTTTTTTTTCTGTTCTGCACGTGCGGGAACTCTTGGGTGGCCCCTTCGGTTCAGCACACGTGTTGTTGTTATGCCTCCGGATATTGTGTCGTTATTCTCCCCCAGCACGCCCACTAAAAGCTCTCAATGTTTATGGTGGAAACTAGCCTGGGACAGACTCAGCCGCTGGTGTGGGTTCTGCGTCCCTTGGCAGCTGCGGTATGCAGCTGCATCCGCCTTCCTCCGCACGTGGTCGTTCCGCCGGGCCGTCCTGGCGCCATTCTCCTCATCACGTCCGCAAAACCCTTAATCCTTACTGCGAGCTTCGTCAGAGCGTGTGTTCTGACGAATAAAATATAGGGACGCAGAACGCGTCAAGTTTAATGTTATAAGTTCCTCTTTTTTTTTTTTTTTTTTGCGATTTTGCTCTATTTTTTTTTGATTGGGAGGTGGTTGTCCGCGGAGGGGATAAGGTGAGGGTGGTGTGATGAGTGTGAGGTTAATGTTGTATGTTTCTCGATTTTTGGAATTTTTTTGTATTTTTTTGCTATTTTTCTTTATTGGAATATTATTAGTAAATTTGTGGAAGTGTGTCTCGTTGACAAAAAAAAAGGAAATGGTCGACATGGAAGTACTCTTTGGGTAGATACAAAAAAAAATTACTAGCAGAAACTGTAGTGTCCAATCCTTGCGAAGTAAGTGTTTTAGTCGTAATTTAGTGGCCAATGGGCATAATCAATTTATTGGAATTTTTCGGGGGGGGGAGGGTGATAATTTATGTTATGTAAGGCCAATGATTAATTTGTTTGAGAGGAGGGGTTGGGGTTGAAGGGCGAGTGTGTGAGGTAAATGTTTTATGTTCTTCGATTTTTAGAATTTTGTGTATCGAGGAGTCATGAGTTGGTGTAGGTTGGTCAGGGGTGTTAGGGTGCGTGATAGTATTTGGTGGTGATGGTCTGTTGGTGGTGGGGTGAGGTGTATGTGGAGAGGGTGGAGGTGGGTGGGTTAGGTGGCGGAGGTTGGGGATGTGGACGTGGAAGGAGCAGAATGCCGGGCGGGGAAGAGGGCCAGGTCCGCTGATCCTCCTCGGTCCATTTGCCAGGCTCGGAGTCTCAAATGCTACTCTACTGCTCTCAGGATTAGGTCAGTTATTCCGCTAAGAGTCCTTAATCCTCTTGCTCGACTGAGCATTTTTCGGCTCTTGCTTCGAGGAGCTTCAAATTCCTTTCCTCATTTTTCCATTTTTTTTTTTTTTAAGTTTTTTTTTGTTGAAAGAATATCTTTTTTGGCGAAATAATTAATTTCCGTAATGGGTTTCGAAGTAAAACAGTCAATATTGTCGATAACATGCCCGTCCCATGCCGCTAACCAACATGGCCGCCGGCCGCGCCTACCAAGATGGCGGACAACTCTTACCTGCTGATGCATGACGCATGTATCCGGCCTGCAATATATACTCTACTCACCTAGAGTCATAGACATCTTCAGTTGCACTTTTAAATTTAAACAATATTTCGGTGACATAGTATTTTATTTTCCCTCCACAAACAATTAATTTGGTAACGCAAAAGAACCTCTACTTTACTCATAAAAAATTCTTACTCTACATCTTCCATTTATTGGTTGCCCACCAGGTCGCAGCAGAGGTAAGAAGAATTTACAGTTTTATATGGTCAGTTGACAAAGTATGCCATACGTATTTATAGCTATGCTGAATGTGACATTTATCACCTTACAGTAGAGAAAAATCAACATTTAAATTAGCAATATGTTTAGTGGAATCCTGAAGTCTTGTGGGATGATTACAGTCTCAACGAACTGGAGGATGGGTTAATATCATGTCTGTAAAGACATGACTAATGTTAAAAATATCCGACATTCCCGTCCGTCATAGCACACAATATCAAGACACCATCAAGAGTAACAGGAAGTTACTGATATAACTAATGAGTCTACTTTCCTCCACTCGCGTACAAATCATTTTTAATGAAGATCTTGAAAGTCAAGATTGCAGGTAGGCCTTGAAGTCTAGTTTACAGCAATGTTACTGGAGATGGAGCCAGAAACATATGAAACAGCCTTGAGACAATTATAAATACGCACGTGCCTTGCCCGGAATTGATTCCGGAAATCCTCGTACAATTAGCTGGCGTGCTATCAAATGCATTACAGAGATAGAATTTGGATCGTCAACTCCGGATTTAAACAGTGTAATGTTTCGAATGAAATGATTTATAATACTGGAGTATTTACAGGGCCGTCACTTTGAAAATAAATATCTGAACCTCCTGAAGCACACAAGTTTAGATGGCCTACCGTAGTGCTACTTGTGTGAAGAATTTTGTGGGAAACGGTTGATAAGTCGTTGAAATATGTATTAAAAATAAATTTTTTTATGTAACGATCTTTATAAATGTAGTATAAAAATGTTATTTAGGGCCTATAAGCTCATTGTATGATTGTAATATATGCAGTATACAAAGTTAAGATGTAATCAGTTTTTCGTAAATATAGCGAACTAAAATGTTTATATAGCAGCCATTCTGAAATTAAGTGCCTAGCCCACTTAAATGATATAAATTAATATGGCCTACCATACTACAACTTCTTCGCCAGTTTTGGTAGGACTCGGTTATCTGTTTTCCAAGATAACACAAAAATTTATTTTTTCATGTCAGGCTATCTTAGAAAATAGTTGAGAAATGTGTCTGTGTAATGGTCGTGATAGATACTGCCAACATACAAAGTTAAGTTGAAATTTTTTTCGTAGTTTCGTAGATACAGCAAACAAAGCTAAAATATGTTATGGCCGCCATTTTGAAAAAAAACTGTCTGACAAAACAATTAAATTAAGGTGACTGTATGTAGTTCTACGTGTTTGCCAAATAGGGCGAAAATCGGTTTTTTTCGGGTATACTAAATAAAATTATTTTTCTTGTAATGCTATTATTTTACTAAACGGTGGACAAAAGAGAGTTTGTGTGGACACGCTTGATAGATTGAATATACACTGCCAGCATTCAAAGGTAAGTTGGGATTGATAACATGGTTTCGAGGATATAGCAAACAAAACTAAAATTGCTCTATGGCCACCATTTTGATGATTAATGTCTGACTAACTTAAAACATATCGGTTTACATCACTTGCCGCCCTGCTACTCTTTTTTTTTTATTTATAGGAATCAGTTCATTATTTCCCGAGATATTATGTAAAAATTTATTTATTAATTTGGAACTGTCTTACAAAATGGTGGATAAAGTGGCCATTTTTGCATGTATGGTTCTTGAGTAAATACTTTTAACATACCAAATTTAGTCGAAATTGGCAGTATAGTATGGTAAATAAAGCAAATAAACTTAAAATATTTGTATTTCCACTTTTTGTAAACAAGTACCTTGTAAATTTTAATTGCATATGTTTTCATGGCCTACCACAGTATTACTTACATGCAAAATTTGGCAAGGTTCGGTTGAGTAGGAACCGATAAAAATATAAAACTTTATTTTTTAATGTTGTGCTATCTTACAAAATGGCGGACTAAAACAATATCTGTCTCTAAATTAAATGTTTTCATGATGCAATGTCATCATGCAAGATTTGGTTTAAATCTAATGAATGGTTCCCGAGATATGACATTACACCCTAAATATTAAAATAATTTTGAAAGTAAGCACACAGCATGGTCTAAAACTATAAAAGTCGTATGTCCTTATTAAGTACTATATTTGTACAGATTTTGGTAAAATTTAGTTAACATATTCAAAAGTTAAGGCTTATTGAGCATTTCTGTCCTTTGGTTCAAAGAATAAAAATTAAACAAAAAACCTAAGCCAGTGGAGAAAAACGCAAACTCTTCAGTTAATAACGAATAGTGGAATGAAGAAACTAATAAATATAATATAATTTATAGGAAAATAGTGCATTATACATATTTCAGTGGTTTATAATAATTAAGAAAACTAAAAGATAAAGAAAGTAGTATACCTTACCATAGTGAGGTGAAAGGTAAAGAAAGTGAAAAAAAAAAACGCAAATGGTGAGGAGAGTGGGCATATATGTAAACAAATAGACCACGGTATATATATAAATGTAGTAAATAAAGTGTAGAATGGAGAACTCTAAAATCTCTATATCATAATATAAGATAAAAGGCTCATGTCAACCTGATACAATTTAGAGAAAAGAAGGACTTTTCACAATATCTGCTTACTGAAGATCATCTATCATTCTTTGTTGCAAATGACAACGAGCTTTTGATAGTTCCATATAACATGTAACAAAGGAAAACATGATTACATAAGAAGTGTTGTAAATTTTTTAATACTATGAAAAGTGTACGCGCATTAGGACCAAAAATAATTCCCACTTTGAGGACTTATAAGCTAGTATAAGATTTTACCTAAATCTCCAAACGGTTTCCTCGCATACTGTAATAATTTAGTTCAGTAAAGTTTCTCAACTATAATGAAAGTTTTCAACTTATACATATAATCGAGAATTTACAATACAACATGCTGAAAATATACTAATTCTACCATACTAGTTGAGAATGTCAATGCGCGTCTGACATTTGGTATTAACGCCACCATGGATGTATGGGACGCTCTGACATCTTCTTGAATAAGGGTATTAATGCCACCATGGATTCATGGGAAAAAATTACAAATCGTGCTTCCTCAGGCTGGTAATTTTTCGAAAAATTTCTTAAAGTAAAGGAGATAATTTCTAGCAGAGCTCGTCGGTAACTCGGCGTGCAGATATTACAACATTATGTTCAAGGACACCAAGAAGCTCATAACTCATACAGTAATCACGCAGCGTCTTTCTCGCAATAGAATTATTTTTAATGATTTCTGCATCGCCATCAGACATTGATATAAAAAGCTCTTCATTGAAATTTAATCACTGCGTGCAGTGAACCAAATTTAAGTAATACCAAAATAGAATTGTGAAAACAACATCGAGTTCACCTGAGAAATATACATTATTCTCTTCACACAACAAAAATATTGTTGAAAGCCAATCTGCAACCTCACCATCCTCCCGGCCGCCTTTTGCCAACCGGCGTGGATCATGTATCCGCCATGCCCGAAACCACGGAGGTAGGAACATGTCTCGACACTTGCCTCCGTACTAACGTTCGCCAGTTGTCACTCACATTGACCGATACGGTTCATGAAGTAGCCGCAGAGCACTGCAATCGAAGTACTGTCATCTTGTGTCGTTTGTATAGGGGTCATTCCAAAGAGAAAGGGAGTAAAGAACTTCTTACCTCCAAGGATAATACCGCAGCCAAACAACATTCTCTTGTCAATATTATCGGCTTACTGGCTATTTCCCGAACGGAATCAGTTTTCCACGTCAGTTTCAAGACACGTCTTTCTAAGATCGTGCCTGAGCACATCCTTGGACGGCGTGCATAATCCGGGGTTCTGGCAGCGGAGACATGGCGTGCCTGTGATTGACATCACGCATCCGGAGCGGACCAGCACCTTCTTGCCTCCTTCGGTCAAGATTCCTATGGACAGTCGCGTGGATCACCTGGGGTATGCGTATGTGTGAAATTGTCCAGGAATGACCAGTACTGGTGCAAATACAGCCACCACTTCGCGGAAGGGTGTTCTCGCGCGCGTACGGGTTTTCCCGCAGGTTCGGTGACCGACGGCAGTGATGTGCCAGTCGAATTGACAAAGTGGATTCATTGGAGTTTTCGCGGACCAGCGATGCCGGGTTTGTGGTTAACTCGTGCGTCGGAGAAGAGAAGGAAGGTCACGAGAGGATGCCACTCTTGTTTGTGATACGTAATGTGCCAGATAATCCTGAGCACACTCTACAAGACTGAGGTTGAATAGAATTTCTGGGGAATCGTTGTGAGGGTGCACAAGTGACAGCCAATTTGGGAGAAATGATAAAGAACAAACAAACATAGTAAAGCATAAAACAGTTGTTGAACTTCCTAACAGAAATAGATAAATAATCAAGCAGTTTGTTGTCTGGCGACTTCACCAACAGGAAGCAGGGGATTGTTCTTGGATCTCTGACACTGAGAATGACTCAGGGACTTAGAGGTATCTCAGTGAAAGTAAGAGAGTTAGAAGATAAGGACGAAATTGCGACGCCCGGTGGATATGCGTGGTTCTGGTGCCGTATTGTTTTCGTCAGGTAGTCAGTAAATGTCACTAGTGGTGTTTATTTATTTATTTCCTGCAGTGTCCCTGGCTGACACCAACCAGATAGACAGTGTCCCCATACATAACAAAAATTAAAATTTTAACACTTAAAAAAAAAAATACACTTTAACAGATTAAATGAGACAATCCATTTCAATACAACAAGAAGCAACAAACCCACTAACTTTTGTAAAAAAAAAAAATGCAACACCAAGAAGGATACAAGTATTTGAAATTAACTTTCTACCACAGATAAGCTAGAAGATAATACACAATTGATTAGGATTAAAGAACTGTACATTATCTCTGTACTTCAGAATTCAGTATGGTGTGAAGCCCCATGTGTTGCAATCAGAGCCTAACCGTCGTGGCATTAAATCAAAACGGACCTGGATATGTTCCTGGGGAATCTCCTGCACGCGGTATGGATGAGAGTCCACAAAGTATCAACAGTGGTTTCTGGAGGAGTGACGAACACGTCGCCGACCAACCATATCCGAGACATGTTCTACGGGCGACATGTCAGGCGACATGTCAGGGAAGCCCTGATGCCTGTCGTTCATTAAAGAAGGCTTGCACATTCCTCGCCACATGTGGCCGGGCATTGTCCTGCTGAAATATGGCATGTGGAGTCACCTGAAGGAGAGGCAGTACCTCGAGCTCTAAAACCTCACTGGTGGAGCAGTTGTCGTTCAGATTTCCCTCAATACATAGGAGTCGAAATATCATTTTGTATCCAATGGCAACCCAAAACATTACACTTGGGACTTGTCCACTATGCCGCTCCACAATGCAGGCTGCCAGATTGCGGTCACCACGGTAGCGTCTAACACGTATGCGGCCATCACTGTCGGATAGGATGAAGCGGGACTCGTCCGAAAACACTGCATTTTGCCTTTCAGCACGCTAGCGACGGCGTTAACATGAACATTGCAGTCTGAGGCGTTTGTGGTTTCTGGACAATGAAAGCCGACGCAATGGCATGCGTGCCACCAGTCCAGCCCGCAGGAGACGGCGTCGAACTGTCGACGCAGACAGGTCCGCACCTGTTGCAGTGCTCCAGTGTCGCACCAACACTGTGGTAGAGGCTGCATGGTCTGTTGCGGCCATGCGGACCAGATGGCGGTCATCCCGTGCTGTGGTCACATTGCGTGGTCCAGTACCCGCTCGTCGCTGCGCACGACCCTCTTCTATCCAGTGTTGCCACACACGCATCACTGTGGTAGCAGCATGCCCTGTACGAGCCGAAATGTCACGGTATGACAAACCCGTTTCCCAGAGATCGATCATTCTATCCTGTTACAACTCACTCACGTGCTGATATGGCGCCCTTTGACGTCGACGAGGCGTAATGGCACTTGCTTTCACTTCGTTTGAAGTCTCTCCACTGACTGAGCTTGGCATAACGTGGACCTTTACAGTCACACAACAGAGAACACTGCTAGTCCTACGTGTACGCCATGCCCCTGCAATCGTAACTGCTGGTATCACTGTTATACACATCCTCCGAGTTTGGATTAATTCGGTCCATTCTTTATGGGTGTTGCAATTTCCACAAACCATTATACGCATTTACGATTTGGAACATCAAACTAATAATAAATATTAATATTACAATCTATGATGGCTGTAACTGGGCATTACCATTCCGAAAATCTCTAATCACTAAATTAATTTAGGGAATAGAGTGGTCTATTAAACAGTTTCTCCCGGATAAATGCACGGAACTTATTAGTATCCGATGAACGTATCTCCCTGGGTAAACTCAAGACAGGATAACTTTTGATTCTTTCCGAGTCTACATCTGGGAACATTAAAGTCGTAGGTGTGGTAAGTTTTGTGCTCATGGGCTTTATCCCTTCTTGGATACCTGCTGACATTTCTTTTAAATGCACAATATATTGGATAAAAACAGTCAGTATGCAAAGTGGTGTAAATATTGGCTTACACAGTTCCACATACCATGAAGACTTTATAATTCTAACTGCCTTTTAGCCTACATACCGAATGAAAGAAGGACTTATAAGATTACTTCCCTTTCTGTGTGCCTGTACGTGTGCATGTATGTATGTGTGTGTGAGTGTGCCTGTGTGTTTGTCTGTGCATGTGTGTCCCTCTCCCCTCCCCTCAAACCTTTTCAATTTGCGAACGCTTCAACCGAATTTCACCACACATAGTACACTCATAATTCTTTGTAAGAGCACCTGACTTTTATAGTCAAAGAAGACGTCGGGCACTCACATTCAAAATGGCGGTTAAAAAAAATTTGTGTGGTATGTCATATCTCGGGTACCATTCAACCTATTTAAACCAAAATTTTTTTTCTGTGCAGACCATTGTGTAAGCATTAAATATTAGGATGGGTATTGTTGTTGGTCAACCATTTGGAAAATAGCACCAATTTAAAAATTAATATTCTACAATATAACTTGAAAACTATTCAAACCAATTCTTACCCAATTTGGCATGTATGTAATGTTATGGTAGGCCATTTAAAAGTAAGTAATTGAATTCAGTTAGTTTCTTATTTTCAAAATGGCGTCCATGCAAATGTCGTAAGTTTATTTAGTATATTTGTCATACAATTTAACCAATATAGACCAAATTTGGTACACTGAAAGTTTCTATTACAAGCATCATATATACCAATAAAATACCTTTTGTCAGCAATTTTGGAATATAGCACTATACGAATAAATAAAGTTATTATATCATAACTCCGTATATCTTTAAAATATTTCTGCCAAATTTGGAAAACAAGTAGTAACATTGCAGATTATGTTAAGTAATACTTTTTAAGCATTTCAGACATTGGTAATTTAAATGGCGACTATATAACCATTTTAACTTAAAATGCTATATCACCGAAACCATGAAATATATTTCAACTAAACTTTGTATACTGGCAGTAGATATTACAATTATCAACTCTATGTCCTAAGAGCATATTTGTCCCCCTTTTTGTATGATAGCACTACCAATAAAAATTATGATTTTATCTCGTATCTCGTGAGACAATCTACCCATTCTTACAAAATTTTTCGAAGATGTACTGTAATAATAAATGTATTTTATAAGGTAGAACACATTCATATTCAGAATGGTGGCTACAAAATAATTTTAGCTTTGTGGGTGATATCTACGAAACTAGGTATATGATTGTAACCTATATTTTTATATTGGCAGTATCCAATCATCGAAACTGGTACTACTAACTTTTCTATCCTCCATTCATGAAGATCGTTATACGAAAATTATAGAGGTCTTATGCCATATCTCGAGGACCAATTAACCGATTCCCACCAAATGTTACATTTGAACCTTTAAATTAATTATGTACCAAAATGTGCACACCATAAATGCTGCACAAGGCTATGTAAACTTTAATGATTTAAATGGGCCAGACAACGATTTTTAAAACAGCAACTTCATATATAATTCATGTACTATTTATATATGTATGTATGTATATATACTAACCAAATTCATCCAAAGTTTGTGTTTCGACTGTATATATATTTGAAGCATCGCATATAGAGCCGTTCTTCTGGCAATTTCGTACGATAGCATCAAATATGAAAATAAAGTTTTTTATGTCATATCTCAAGGACCAAACAACCGATTTACATCATGTAATTCACACAAGTAGCGCAATGGTAGGCCATGTAAACTCACATGTTTTATGTGGCCCAGTCACTTGTTTTCAAAATAAAGTCCTTGTAAATATTTTAGGTTAGCAAACCCTATAATTCGAAAAATTAGACCATTTAAATCCGAAGTTGATGCTCCGAATCCGACATCCATACCGCAGTGGATTGCATGATAGCATATAGTAAGAGGTTTCCTCGGTTCAAATTCCGGTTAAGGCATGTGTGTATTTGTAATTGTCTCACTACTGTTGCATAAGTTTCTGGTTTCATTTCCTATGTTATTGCTTCCAAAGAGAGTTAAAGTCCTTGCTACAAACTCATATTTTAAGAAATGGTGTAAAAATTTATTGCACCTATTTTGAGGAAAGTAGGCTCATTACTTATACCAGAAACTTCTTGTTTTTAAAGTGTCAGTGCTCTTATAACATTTGAAGAATGGGCCCAGAGTATCAAGCCTTATTTAATGAGAATACTAGATGGTTCATGGTGTAACATAACTAAGTAAGGCTCAGTCACTAGTGTCTTACGTCTCCGTAGAAGGTAAAATAGCCTAGTCAACTTAACACACGCATAATTAATATGGGAATTCCAAGATAGCTAAGAGTCCAACCAAACGCCCAACTATTTAACCCCACGCGTCTCAGTTGCATTTACCTGCCTACCCAAATAAAACAAAAGTTTCTGAGTTTTACCTTGGTTTTTGAATTATTGAACTTGCCTGCAATTTTAATGACACCCCCCGAAGTGACTTCTTTCCACGTCGCCATGTGTTATCGTGATTAAATGTTCCGTGATTAAATGTTTCATCTGTAGGGTTTCTGTTTGTCACTGGTAAGTAATTAGCAATATTCTAAACTATCGAAACAAAAAATTATTGAAATCATTATTACTAGCTGTACATACAACACTTTTTTTTGTCTTCTTAAGGCTGTTTACTATATCCCAAGCAGCCTAGCAAAGGTTAAAAGTTGTTGCTATATACCTAATAATACAAACCTTTCTTGCCTGATTCACTCTATTACAATACACTGTATAGGCTTCAGGTTAATAGTGTAGAAAATATATCTTTCGCAAGGATTTGTGAAAGCCTTATAATGATCATAAAGTAAGATTATAGTTTTTCATTATTCTTTGTAGGTCAATAGCATGCCATGACTTACCACTGCATGCACTTGATGAAGAATATCCAAATTAATAGTTCGGCCTAGTCAGCTATGTTAGGCTCATCTACAGACACCTCACACTCCCATGTGTAGAGGTTCATTAACGTTGTGTTAAGATAGGCATACCCTCTATATCCCCTCTAGTAGGCTGAAGACTCTTAATGAAGATGTCGTGACTATGAATATGATGAGTAAACGAAGTTTTCTCTTTAGAAGATGTCTCCAAATGGATATTAAAATATCCACAGAGAATTAAATGTTGTTTACTTCTAGAAATAAAACACAATGCGTTGTCAAATAGCTGAAAAAATAAAATTTAAAAAAACTGCAATTCTATCGCTGGTAACTCACAATTTAGTTCCACACAAAATTTTGTCAAGTCTATAGGCCTTACTTGAAAAACAAACTTGTTGTGTACATAAACAGCTGTACCACCCCTTTAAACATTGCGAAAATATGCGCTTACAAGAGTCGAATAATCAATCATTATGTAAAATTCACTTTCCTCTTGTTCCAACAAGTGTTCACAAAGGCAAACTGTATCAGGCCTAGTTTCCTCAATTTATGGGGAAAGCAGTTCAATTTTAGTCCTTAGACCCTGTATATTTCAACTAAAAATACTTAATATTCGTTTTGGAAATCATTAAAACTTTAAAAGAAGAGCAAATTATTTGAATATATTTCCGTTACAAGGATTGAAGACAAGGTTGTGCAATATCCATGACATTGTTCAAAATATATTTGAGTTGAACCTCAACAGGCTGGCAACGTACTTGATAAGTAGGTATTTCTATTGATAATGATTATCTCATTCACTTGTGATTTTCTATAAACAGGATGCTTTTGCTGATTATGAGGATGACTCATGTAAGGTGGCTTCGAAAATTTGGACAATGAATGTTGAGAGTGGGTTTTAGCCATCAACAGATGAAAAAGAGAATATTTACTCGTAGGAGAAATAAATCGAGGTTTGGCGATCAATGTAGGAGCAATTTAGTTTATCGACTCGCATAAATATTTGCGAATCATTATTACTAAAAAAATGTTTAAGCATAACTGAAAAATCAAACCACATGAATGAATGAAAATATTAACAAAGCAATGACAATGTATTAGAAAAACTCAGTAGTATATACACACACACACATATATATATATATATACTAGCGACCCGGCCCGGCTTCGCCCGCGTACGATTTAGTTTTTACAGCGATACCCTACTACATAAATTGGGAATAGACAATTACAATATTACTTGATAGTAAATTAGGAAACTACTCTCATATCTGCGTATATATATTTACAAATGATAGCCTATTCTGTTGTATGAGTAATAATTATATTTTTTAGGCTTCTATTTACTGCAATAAACTCCTATAAACTATGATAAACGATTTTTTTTCGTTCAGCGTAAACATGCAGATTTTGCGATTTAGAAACACATGAGCAAGCTACGTATAGCTGACCGTGGGAAAAACATGGCGTGCCCAAATGTATCCCTGCTACCTTTAAGGTTTGACCCTGTGATTTGTTGAGAGTCATTGAAAATGAAACTTTTAATGGGAACTGCAGACGTTTAAAACTAAATGGTAAGTTATTTGTTATAATTGGGATGCGTGGTATAAGCACATTGTCTCCCTTGGCTTCTCCACTTAAGATTGTGGCCTTCACAATATGCCTTCCTAGTTCAGTGACTAGCAGCCGAGTACCGTTGCATAATCTCAGCGCGTCCAAGTTGCGCATTAACAAAACGGGTATGCCTACCTTTAATTCCAGCTTTTGGGATGATACCCCGGATAGCTCCAAAGAGTTTAGGAACTCCACGGGATACCTCGTAGTGTCATCAGATGACATGACTGTGTCGATGGAGTTGTACACTAATGTTTCGCTAGTTATTTCGTCCAAGATTTTTTTATTTATTTTCGTAACAGTCTAATTTTTTGGTGCCAGTATCGTTTATTCACGCAACCAATTTTCGTCATGAATGTATTGTTGCAGATTCGGAAAAACTAGACCAATAAGCTCGTCTTCCGAATCCACAACATGACAAAATTGGTGTGTGAAAAGAACCATACCTTCTTGGTTGGTTTCTAGACGGCCTCCACCAATTTCGAGGAGTTTTTGAGAATATGCACCTGACTCGACATCGGTGAATAACTGGACTCGCAAGTTAGTGGTGAGATAAAGCTTTTCAACTTTGGTCCACAGATATGATGCTTTCAGACATGTGTTAATTTCGTCTGCTGCAGTGCCTTTCTCAATAACAGGTAAAGTCTGTCTAAAATCCCCTGCCACTAACACCACCACATCACCCATCAACTTTCGATTGCTTTGTATGTCTTGTAGAGAGCGATCAAGCGCCTCGATGGCGCGTTTGTGTGAGTAATATGAATAAAGACAGTGGCAAAAGAGGTGTGCTGGTAATACCCGGAAATAAATATTTCTTAAGCAAAATATTACACTGAGTGCGCACGAATGCAGTGCGAACCATTTTAGCAGCGCGCACTCACTTTCTCATAGTCGTAACTTTTAAAATATTTGTCCAAATTACGTAGTGTAATAGACAAAGTTTATCTTCTTTAAATATCAGAAGCGATAAAAGTATTTATTTTGATAAAGAATCAATTTGTTACTACGAAATGTGCATTGGAAATATAGTATCAAATTTTATTGTATTTATGGTTCACTATTTTGGCAATAATGGCTTACGCATAAAATATAGATATATGCTGTCACATACTTTTCTGTAGAACTATGTAAGAGAAACATTTGCACCACATTATATTAGTGTAACTCTTACGGTTTTTGCAGCGCACGCCAAAATAGCTCGCAGATGGCAGAATTTTTTCCGACTTACTTGACAATAATCGTTATATTTTGGCCAATTTAGACAACATATCTTTATTAACTATAGCCGATGTGCTATTCTGATGTATCAGCTATATTATTGTGAAGTTTAATTAAAATCCATTCAGTAGTTTTTGCGTGAAAGAGTAACAAACATCCATACATCAATCCTCACAAACTTTCGCGATTATAATATTAGTAGGATATATATATATATATATCTCTCTCTATATATATATATATATATAATGCTTGGTTCTGAAGTCTGTGAAATAAATAAAAAGATAAAGAAAATGTTATCAGTCGAGATGAAATTTTGGAGATGTTGCTGTAGGTTAGCACCATTGACTAAAATAAAAAAGTAAGGAAACGCGAAACAGCACAGCATTTTATAATTTTAATGATCAGTGAAACGATGTGAGAATGTATATGGTATATGTGAAGGTAGGTGGCCTAAGAATGTGGTGCAAGAAATTCAGCGTAGGAGTCAGAGGAGATGGCATTAATGTTGTAAATAATCGCAATTCTGATCAAGATATTGGAAATGTGATTACCTAACATTCACTACTTAGGACGAGTTAAAAATGTCGACGAGGATTACGCACCGGCATCATTATCAGTTTGGGCTGTAGTGATTTCCTAGAAAACTAAATGGTCGATAACATACCGTCGATAGATACACAGCGATAGGAAGATTTTTTTTCCCCTATCTCCTCCAACGTTATTTCACCACGTTATTAGTTTCAAATGCTATCTTATCAGCTGTCACGTCGGATCCACTCGCATTTGCGGCTTCGATAAAAATCTGATGCGAGGTGGATCGGGAATCAGGTTTCTGTATGAGACACAAGATACTGAGCTTCGATTTATGCAGGCTTGCCCACAAGTGTCCCGGTACATGTGGCGAAGAAAAAGAAAAAAAAAAAAAAAAAAAATCACTTTCATAACAATTACGTCATTTGATGAAAAAGTGCTGGTAAAATATTATCACTATTACTCTCCATAAAATTACGGAATTTCCATACATTTCAGAGATCCTTCCTTTAATTTACGAATACTCTCATTACGCATAGTAGTTGATTTTCTAAACTTCAGTTTAAAAAAATTATTTTTCGTTATGCGGGTGTTTTACTGTGTATAAAAATTATCAAAACTTGTATCATTTTGTTTAGGAGCGAGATTAGAAGACGAATGAGAAGTTTTAAATTCCGCGACTCGTACAAATCACCTACGACTTTCTTGTCGTTCTGTGTGATATAAATATGTTTTTTTTTTTCTGTGTATCCGACGTACGGAACATTTCTAAGTTTCTAGTGATGTATGGGTGCTTTTGTGTTGTCATCTTCCCAGTAGCAGCTTACGTTGGGCCAAAGTTGCCACTTGATTGGAAAGGTTGGCTGTACGTTGGGTTGTTGCACACACATTAATACAACGTTGGCTCAAACTTGCCACTTGGTTGGAAAGGTTGGCTGTACGTTGGGTTGTTGCACACACATTAATACAACGTTGGCCCAAAGTTGCCACTTGGTTGGAAAGGTTGGCTGTACGTTGGGTTGTTGCACACACATTAATACAACGTTGGTCCAAAGTTGCCACTTGGTTGGAAAGGTTGGCTGTACGTTGGGTTGTTGCACACACATTAATACAACGTTGGCCCAAAGTTGCCACTTGGTTGGAAAGGTTGGCTGTACGTTGGGTTGTTGCACACACATTAATACAACGTTGGTCCAAAGTTGCCACTTGGTTGGAAAGGTTGACTGTATGTTGGGTTGTTGCACACATATTAATACAACGTTTACCCAACGGAAAATGCCCAAAATAAATGGCTACCACAAATATGTTAAGATATAACTTAGCACCCTCCAGGCAATGATATCTTTCAATCAGAAAATGCCATACCTTGTCGCAAGTCTAATTTTAAATGGTTGGTTGGGGGTTTGTAACAAGAAGGTAAGTATACTGTTGGTAACAGGTGTGTATTTTTCTGTTGGGCCAATGCTATACAAACAATATTTTATGTCAAAATATGGAACAACCTTTTTTGAATGAAAACAATGCCCCTTTCTTGCATTTTATATAATATAAAGTTTCTTCATGATTTTCGATATTTCTCTTTAATGTATGATAAGTAATGTTGGGAACACAAATGTGGGTCATTGGTACTAATTGTTAAGTTGGGCCAACACTGTGTAACTAACGTTGTGCCATCAATGGTAATTACCATATTTACAATAAAACTGAACAAAAATTTGAAATTTGGTTTAGAAGCTGACTTGTTGGTTATGTGATGGTTACTTGTCGGGAAACGTGCGGTTGCAGTTTGGCATGTAAACGTTTGTTGGGTCAAAATTGTGTAACCATCATTATGCCAACAAAGGAAATTGCCCTAATGAAATAGCACTATTTTGTATGATTGTTTCAAAGCAATTTATTTAGCACACAAACCATGTCTTAATGAAAATTGAGTTCGTTGGTAATGCGTTGGTTACTTGTTTGAAAACTTGCTGTCAGCATTTAGTATGTAATGTAAACCTTTCTTGGGGGGCAACATTGTACAATTGACATAAAAAAACCAATCGAAAATAATTGTTTAAAATAGAAAACTATATTAACTTTCACAATAAATATACTTTTATCAAATGTAATTTTACTTTAAACTGTGTCTTGTTTCTGATGTGACAATTTTGTGAACATAACAGTTGGTAATTGGTTCTCTTTGTGTGACGATCGGAAACATTGTAATACCGATATTATGGCATCATAAGGTATTACTAATATTTTATAAACAATAATATACATAATTCATTTTATTTTATAAATGGTTCAAGTTTATTAACAAGGAGATTATTTAAAAATAAACTGTTGGTTGTTGGTTATGTATTGGTTATTAGTTGGTAAATATATTGCTGTAACTGGTATGTTATAAATTCAGTTTCAAAATTCTAAAATCAAACTTAAATACATAGAAAAATTAAAATACATTATATTGAACTGCAATGCTTTGGGTTTCGAAAACAACGCCGAGTCTAATTGAAGCTAGCAGAAAATTAAAATGTCTGCAGCAGTTGGGATATCCACGCCGCTTAGACCCATTATACTAACATTGGCTTCCAGTGTGTTAACTAAATTTTACCCATTAACGAAAATTAGAAGGAAAAAAACGTGTTAATTGTGGTGCTTGAAATAATGGGTCTAAGCGGCGTGGATATCCCAACAGCATGTTTCAGCCCCATTCTTATCATATATTCAAAAGAGTTTCAATCGACTTTGTAATAAAACTGTATATAATCTACTCTAATTATTCTAAAATATGATGCAGACGTGTTGTAGGTTTCTTAACAAATAGGGAAATATTCACCACAAATTTTGGGTTGCTGTAATTATTCACGAATTCCCGACACAGAGATTGTCTCTAGTTCCTATACCGCATTATGCTAAACCCAAGATGAAAACTTGTAAGGTGATTCGTTGTGGAAAATGGGTAGGAAACATAACAAGGCTATCACATCACATTATTATTGAAGAATAAAAACGCCGTTGAAAACAAGGAATTAAAATTAGATACTTACAAAATGTTAGAAACAGCGTGAGATAAAACAACAAATTCGTGAATATCGGTAGTCTTACACTGAAATACAGGCAATCAAAATATTTATTTGAATCGGGGGCAAAAATATACATAGTTGCCCCAACAAAATATTTTATTGTGTAAACAAAACCTGAAAAAGCAACAAAATTATCTTTGTTCACCTAACAAAATACCTGTTTGAATAAACAAAACCACTGTGTTCAGTCAATAAATAGATCGTTGAATCAACTATATATAAATATTTGTTTCGCTACTCATTTGATTGCCTCTGTTATAAAATACAGCTATGGAGTTTGTTTGTATCTTTTGTGACAATAAGGATAGTAGCAGTGTGAGTTAGTGCATTTATTGATACTTAATAATAACGTAACAAGCATCCTAATAAACAAAGTTCAACGGGAAATTTAAGAGTAAAGCTGTCAATCTTGAATTATTTATTTGCGCACATTGTCCATTATTTAAAATGTATACAGGATGATTCTAAAATCATAGGACAAACATTGAGGGGTGGTAGAGCTCACTAAACATTCAATTATTGTGTAGGAATATATGGGCGGAAGTGACGCGTTGAGGCACAAACACAAAAACATAACACATTAACGCAAACATAAAATGTTCATTAGCAGCATACTTAATGAGTGATTCCGTACAGCAAATGTTAAAAAAGTTGCTGGAAATGCATACACCAACAGTCACGCATGCTTGGCGACCTCTACATATGGCGTGATTGGCTGACAATTGTGGCGTGCGTGAAATACCCGGCGTATTTGAATATGTTCGCCAATCACTCCTCAGACGCTACCAAGCTTGCATTACTGTTGGTGGTAGCAATTTTGAGCAATTATTATAAACATTGATGTAAAAAGGCATTAAAATGCGCCGTTGTAAATAAACAATGTGTTGCATTTCATGTATTATGTTTTTGTGTTTGTGCCTCAACGCGTCACTCCCGCCCATATATTCCTACACAGAAATTGTTTATTTTAGTGAGCTCTACCTCCCCACAATGTTTGTCCCATGATTTTAGAATCTTCCTGTATAATTCAAGAAATTCAGATATCATACGTAGTCACTTAAGCTGAGGTTTCTAGGGCACAGTGCACGGGTGCCGATGATCCAGATTCTAATCTCAGTTATCCTTCCAAATTTATTTAAATTTAACTGGAACTCTTTAATGTGTATAGTGCCAGTCAAATATTTAGTTGCACCAATTAAATATATGTTTGGGACAGCCAAATATGACAAAAAAAAATATTTTGTTTACAATAGCATAATATTTCATTGCCCCTATACAAACATTTAATCTGATTCTGCCAAACAAACGTTGGTTGATAAAAAAAAAACTTTTTCTAATCGTACTAATTCTTTTAAAGTACATACGATTATCACACCATACCAATCTATAAACACACATGGCTAACATGCTTTTGTTGGTTAATAATGCATCACACCCTTATTTCCTAATGATGGGCGATGTTGTCACCTTCTCAACATTCTCAGATGGCAGATATAAAATCAGGCTTACATTATTGACGAATTTCTTCTTTGATCTCACATAGTTTCTGACAATTTGTAGATGACAAATTTTAACTCCCCATTTTCCAGGAAGTGTCTCTCCTATAATAATTATATTATGCCGCAGGTCGCATTATGTTTATACCCCATTTTCTATACTGACCCATCTCACAAAGTTTGTACCTGAACTTTAGGATAATCATACATATGGACACAGACTCATTCATGTGTTCTATGTTAACATTATGTGGGACACTGACTTTTTTGGTGAGTTTGCCACAAGTGCTAAACCAAAACACACCTCTGTTACTCGGCAAGAAACAAGAACATTGTAGATAAATTCAAGAACGAAGGTGGTGGGGTATCACGATGGATTTTGTAGGGCTCCAGGTGAAATTATACAAGTCCCATGGCAAATTCACGAAAAGCATGAAAGGAATTTAAAATTGTGTGCTATAAAACGCTACAGTTTTTTCTATTATGTAGCTTCATTTAAAGGACTGCAAACTATGCATGTAAACATAACCTATTGAAGATAGCAGTAGCATTTTCTTTATACAGAGAGTGTAAAAAAATTAGCTTTGTGTTGGTCAGATGACAAATGAACCTTGTGTGATGATTATATACACACTATGCCTTGTGGCTATTTAGAGTATATTTGCAATGTGGTAAATATAAAACTCCAGACCAGATGCATATACACACATATAAACATTATATATAGAGAGAGAGAGCGAGAGAGAGAGAGCATTAATAAGCACCAGCAGCTCAGATCTTCAGGCATTGATACTCGAACTTCGATTTTAAAGAGGTATTTATCGAAGATTTTGGAAAAGAATGGCCCGTAAGCAATCTTACCACTGACTCTGACAAATCACGAGCCAAGACTTAGAGTTTCACTGCCAGGATGTCGACAACACCGAAATTTCGACGAGGTTTAAGCCAATTTTATTTCCACAAGGGGAGGGGGCTGTTTTACTTTTGTTCTAACCCATTGAATAAATATATTTAAAAAACGTACACTTCTATATTATGACACAATAAATAAAAACATTGCCTTGCATGTGTAGAAAGTAACTACGTAAAACTGAAATATTTGAGGTCTCTGGTTAGGTATCAGCTTCAACATTTGCAAAAAGCATAATACGTGAATATTCCCTTACGGACTTGATAGAGCCAAAATTCTGTCTATATTTATTGTTCAAACTGTCCAGTTTGATTATGTTATAAGTCGTGTCATTTCTATAAAATCACATTTTTTCTGTTATATAGTTATTTTTATTACTTACCAGAGCTTTACTGTTTGCGTCCCACACAAACAAAATAGCCTAAACTGCAGCCAGGCAATAAAACTCATAAAGTTGAAAGGCATTATTAAAATTCAATTTAAAATATTCCAAGCGCAAGTTATTTTAGAATATTTTTGAGATTTACGCAACCAGAAATGTTTAATAATCTCCTTAAATTCAAAAAATTTTTAAAATTCACAAAATTTTTACATGTAGGTTTTGAGGTAGCTCATCGGAAATTAGTTTTTCCATTTTTTCTAATGTCATTTTTGAAAGAGAAAAGGTTTTCATTACTTATAAAGCAAACACAGAAATATTATTATACTGGGAGACAACAATTCAAAAGACACGGCATAGAAGAACGTTTTAATATTCTGTGAACAAAATTATTTTTTAACGTTAAGAAATGGAACACCGCTTTTCAAGTATTACATTCATTATTTCCTATACAGAGCACTTTAAACGAAACTGAACGTGGAAAAAAATACATGAGAACGAAGACGAACTTCTCCAATATCTGATACGAAACCAGAAAATTGTGTTAAGCTAAAAACATAGCCATTGCTATTGAATATATGATGTTCAAAAAAATTACAAATAATTGTAGCACTACTGGATTGATGTGTTGCTGCATAAAATGATATTACCGTCATGTTGCATCGAACAAGAGTTTGTCGAAAATTCTTTTTATAAAAAGGTGTTACGTAAGATTTTTCACTGATTTAAATAATTTAAATTATTCACTTGCAGTTAAAATGCGCCATGGTTTTGGCCTAGAAAGCTACCATAACCTTATTCTAACACTGAAACAATGTGGTCAGAGAGTGCGAGAGAGCACCAGCTAGTATACAACTTCGTGCTCTCTCTCTGTTCTCGCTCTCTTTCGTACTCTCTCCGACGAATTCAGATGACCAGAGTGTGTTCTCTTTGACGTCATAATGACGTGGTCGTGATATAGAAAGCACGAGAGAGAGAGCGAGAGAGAGCTCTCTGGGCCAACTGCGATACGGCCTAATTATTTGCATCACACAATAAAATGCAGGAAAGAGCTTTTACTAGCAGCACTTGCGGAACATATTTCGAAGTGTGTCTATTTTTTTCCAAATAGGCTGTTCACAGTTAATTGAATACTTCTGAAAGCCTTGCTTAGAATGTACTATTCCTTCTCATTTCGTGATCTTCTCTCACATGTAAAATTAACACCTGTCGTGGGACTGTTCACTTCATTCATCATTCACAACATCTGCTTGTCAAAGAAATTATTTTTAACAGGATGTCCTTAATACCTTTTGTCTCGTTTACTTCAAACACTCGTTCTTTCGGTCAACAAAAGCTTCTAGTACCAAAACACTGCTCATTTTTCTTTTCATATTTCATCGTCCCCGCAACCAAACTCTGGAATTGCTTATCTCAGAAATCAAGGGATACAATTTCAATCACTAAATTTATAAAATTATGCCGGAACAGCTTGACTACGTTACAAAAATTTTAATGGACGTGAAATATGGGTTAGATATAAACAATTGTTATTGTGGAGGTTCCTCTTTTAAAATATCTGTAACTTATTGGCTTTCTGCTTTATGCGACTGTAGTAATGTTTCTGATGGTTATGTTAATGTTAAATTAATTAAATATACTGTTAATATATAGGTGTGTGTATGGGAGCGTGCGAGTCAACATTACATTACTTTTTTAATTTTATGTATATATTTAGTTAACTGACATCATTTTAGCTGTAGCAAACATAAAATATCTTATATTATTGAAAAAAAATTTATTTCTTCCCGTGTTTAAATAGTTATTTGTTCTGATTTTCTTTCCTTCAGAAATCCTTAAACTAAAATACAGTTTTAAAAAAATTTTTGCTAATCGATGTTATCACGTAGTTTCTTTTTATGTAATGTGCAGTGGAGGCCCTAGGGCGGTGCGAGCGGTGCGACCGCACNGGGGGGGGGGGGGGGGGCGCCGAAATCAACCGAAACGCGACTACCCTAACTGGTCACTGATACGATATTATAATCGTTATTGACTGACGATCGATCGGGAGCGCAAATGGGTAGCCGCGGGTGGCGTGCGGGGAAGTGAGGAGAAATTTAATCTGTTCTGTCACTTCGTTCCGTGCGTCAGTCAGTTGCTGTTGCTTCGCTATGCGCGCGCGTGAAAAGTTATTATAGGTATATCGCGCTCCCGCTCGCAGCTGAAAAGTAATTAGCTCATCTGAGATTGTCATTTTATCGATTAAATTCGAAATAAAAAGTAGTGTTGTGTTGTAGCAGGTACTGTTAATGTAAGTATAATTTATGATGTAAATACATACCTACGTCTATGTGAGTTAGCGATTGTTTTTCTTTTTGCAAACCGAACCTAAGTCTGTGATTTATGTTTTACCGGTGAAGAAATGGACTTTATACATATAATTGCAGTTTACGCAGATACATTTCATGCATTGGTTTTTTTACAGAAAAAAACATGTCGCTGCCACCAAAAAAATTATCTGGTGCTCAAAACATAAAAAGAAAACGAAAAAAGGAAGAAGAATCTAAAAAAGCGGCTGAATTATTTTCGAAATTTTTAAGAGCTGGGAAATCATCTGAATCGTCATCATCAGAACTAGTTGAACCCTATCTTCGATAAAATGTAGTATATTTGATCGAAGAATCCCACCCACCGGAATAAATGATGACAGATATACAAATTGTACAAGGTGGTGGTGATTGTACAATACAATCATCATCACATTTTGAAGATAAAAAATATGATGATATTTCAAAATGGCCAGTCATTGATTCTGCAACAAGAGATGAACTAATTACTAGAGGCCCTTTATGCAATAAAATGAGTGACGCAAACTACCCAAGGAAATGTGATGGTCGTCATTTTTCGAACATGCATTTCGAAAAAGTAATGCCAAATGGGGAAACATTCAAAAGGGGATGGCTCGTGTACTCTTAATCTGCAAATAATGTACATTGTTTTTTCTGTCGTTTGTTTAACACAAATCCCCACTCTAGTTTGGGAAAAGAAGGATTTGACGACTGGAGGCACTTATCAACGCGTCTCAAAACTCACGAAAGATCCTCAGATCACCGACGTGCCATGAACGATTGGATAGAAGCGTCGATTAGATTAAAGAACTTCAGTGGAATAGACAAGCACTTGCAAAACCAGATTGAAGACGAGAAATCACGGTGGGTTGCTATCCTCGAACGAATGATGTCCATTGTATTTTTCTTAGCAAGCAATAATTTATCGTTTAGAGGGAGCTCTGGATCGGAAACTTTATATACTCCTAATAATGGTAACTTCCTGGGTTTAGTGCAATTACTTGGAAAATTTGATAATGTGATGATGGAGCACCTTCGCCGTGTTGTAAACAAGGAGACGAATGTCCACTATTTTAGCAAACGCATTCAAAACGAGTTAATTGGCTTACTTGGTAGTGAAGTTCGAAATAATATTTTGTCTATGGTAAAGTCAGCTAAATACTTTTCTATCATACTGGACTGTACTCCTGATGTAAGCCACGTTGATCAATTATCCGTAACATTCCGTTTTGTGGACACTAATGAAGAAGAAGTCGAAGTACAAGAATGTTTTGTTGCTTACNATTATCCGTAACATTCCGTTTTGTGGACACTAATGAAGAAGAAGTCGAAGTACAAGAATGTTTTGTTGCTTACAAGTCGGTAAGTGAATCTTCAGGAGCAGGAATCACTGGCCTTTTTCTTGATGTCATTGTACAAGAGATTGACTTGGACATGAACGATTGTCGCGGTCAAGGGTTTGATAATGGAGCGAATATGGTAGGAATAAATAAAGGTGTCCAAACCAGAATCCTGAATCAATATCCTCGGGCATTTTTCAATCCATGTGGTTGTCACAGTTTGAATTTAGTGATAGCTGATGCAGCCAAAACTTCTGTTAAATCAGTTTCTTTATTTGGATTTCTCCAAAGACTGTTTGTTTTATTTTCTGGATCAACAAAGCGATGGGAAGTGATATCCAAGCATATTAAAGGATTATGGCTGAAACAAGTTTGCGAAACTCGCTGGGAGAGTAGAGTTTCTAGCCTTGCTGCTGTTCGCTATAACTACTCTTCAGTTCGTGATGCCCTTCTGAATCTTCATGAAGAATCAAATGACTCAGTTGCTGCATCAGAGGCCTTGTCACTAATTCAGTACATGGAGCAATTTGAGTTCATAGTTACAATGGTGGCTTGGTATGATATATTGTTTCAAGTAAACATTGTAAGAAAGGCTATGCATTTTGAATCTATGGATTTACTATACGCATCGCAATTGCTGAAAAACTGCTCAGAATTTGTCAAACAGTACCGAGCCTCTTCATCTGTTCTAATAACAGCTAAGGAAATAGCATCTCAGGCTGAGATAGACCCAGTTTTTAAGGCAGCCCGATTCCGAAGAAAGAAATGATCATTTGAGTACGAAGCCGTAGATGAGACACCAACTGATCCTGAAGAATTGTTTAAAATGAACGTTTTCTACCCTATGATTGATACAATTGAGTGCGCATTGGTCACTCGATTTAAACAACTATCAAAATTCAATGATACGTGGTCATTTTTATACAACATAAAAATAATTCCTGAAAGGTCCATATTGGAAAAAGCCTGTGCCGATTTGCAAATCAGTTTAACAGATGGGGAAAAATGTGACGTGTCTGGTTGTGAATTGGCTGAGGAATTAATGAGCTTGAACCCATTATTAAAAGATCTTCAATCAGCAGAGCCACTTAAAGTTCTAGGACTGATTAAAAAGAATGATTGGCAGGATATTTTTCCGAATGTGTGGACAGCACTTCGCATCTTGCTGACTATACCTGTAACTGTCGCTAAAGGGGAACGAAGTTTCAGTAAATTGAAACTTATAAAAACATACTTACGTTCTACTATGTGCCAGGAAAGGCTGTCAGATCTTGGAATCTTGTCCATAGAAAACGCTATCGCCCAGAAGTTAAATTATTCCGGATTAATAAAAAAATTTGCAAGCACAAAAGCCAGAAAGGTGGTCATCTAAGTTTATCATTGAAGTGATTGTTGGTAGTTTTTTTGTAAGACTGTCTGTAGCTAGCCTATTAGCTGAAATAAAACCTGTCAAACAAAATTATTTACTGTTATTATTTCTCATCTTTACGACTTGTCACCTCAGCAGGGCATGATGGCAAACACAGTGGCGTTGTCGAGTGCATTAAGGTAGTACGAGCGGGATTGACAACATTTTTTTAACGCGAATGAACATTTGCTATGTCAAGCGCGACAGACACCACTGCTTGCCCCGCAGATATATCTATAATAATTTAGCAGGTTTTGTATTTATAGGGGCGCCACTTTGAGATCTCGCGCCACCTAAAAAATTTGCTAGGGCCGCCACTGGTAATGTGTATGTGGTTTTGTGTATGCGTGTATGTGTATGCATATGCATATACGTATACACATATAAACATACATCAAAAGAGAAATTATGTAGGTTTAATCTTCAGCATATATTTGTTATATGAACTATGTTGATTTTATATATTTTATATAAGCTACTTTCTAATTTTACAGTAAGTATCCTGGGGTTTTTTTTTTTTAAATAAGTGAAATGTTTATTTTTTATGTAAATTGGTTAAGTTGAATGGAAGGTGATGATACCGTAGCTTCGCCACAAAAAATAAAGACGTTTTATTATTATTATTATTATCCAAGTAAAGCCCCTAATAGTGTTAGAAATTTAAATAAGTTAACGGTATGCAAAGTCATCTAATGTCAATAAAACAAGAAACCATCTTCAGTTGCAGTACAACTGCGAGTGTTAAAAAAATATTTTCAATAATTATTAATTATGGTTCTACTGTAACTAAGAGTCAACATTCCAATGGTCAATGTGTACTGTACTGTAGTGTGTGTGTGTGTATATATATATATATA
>NQII01002461.1:278260-295588 GCA_002778355.1 Clitarchus hookeri | reverse complement strand
TATACACACACACACACATTTTCTATGTACCCTTATATACAAAATATTGTTCGGAAACTCTCCCGAAAAAATTTCGAGAGGTGTTTAATTCCTTGTGGAAAATTAGGTAGAGATGTAATACAGCTCGGTTTCTAAGGAAGTTGTGCGCCGTTCAAAATCGACTCTATATATCGAATTTTCATAAAATATTAGAAATGGTGTGGAATTAAAACTACCACTCTCTGGATAGTGTTTAGTGTTATCGAGATCTTCTAGCAATGAAAAAAATGGTGGTAAGACCTTTAGATGTCATCAAAATAATATGGTTGGCCGCCCTATAATTGCATACAATTGCTTTCCCTTCCAGTTTTATGGAATTTCGATGCCGCCGCAATTGCGTAGTACATCCTATACTGACAAACAAAAAGGGGGTTTTCTTGTAGCAAGTGCCTAGGATACGCCGTTGCCTTTTAGAACGCACACAGATTTTACAGCGGTTACGATAGTGTACTTAGCACGTAGGCAATACTTCATACACGCGAAGGAAAATACCCTAGAATGCAGCATGCATAGGACCGGCTATTCCCAACAGCACAAGTGAAACGAGGCATAAGGTGTGTGCTGGGCTTGCATGTGTGTAGGACTGCAGTGTAGAGAGCAGTTGAAATGTTAGGTAGTCAGGGTTTATATATATTTTTTAGTAATATTTCACTTTTAAATCAGAAAATTCCAAATAGATCTTTTAATTTATTTTTTATTTTAATTCCTTTTTGGTTTATTATTTAAATATTTGTTTATTTTCATAGTTTGTGTAGAGTATAATATTGAAGATATTAGGGAAGATAAATTATCTTGTAAATATTTATAAAATATATATTAATTTTACAATTAAAACGTAAAGTTTTATTTAAACTAACGTTGGAGTAATAGACTGACGTGCATTTGATTCACGGCGCGGCAGGCTGCGGTGGTTTGAGAGCATTTGTCCGAGCCGAAACACACCCAAACCACGCGACCCGCTCGTCGTGAGACGTTTGTCGCAGTTGACCAACGCATAAAGGAAACAGTTGCACTGACCATCATAACGACGCTTGTGCTGTGCAGTTGTTTTGTACTTGCTTACTCATTTGAAATTGCATGCGTGTTTAAACGAGATCACAGCTACAAGGCATATGATGTATGCCCAGCATACGATTGTGTTACTTTAGTACACTTCCCCAAATCCTACACTTAGTATTAGACGGAACCAATATCGGTAGATTACGATGTGTCAACTACGAGTGTGAGAGGTATTGCCTACACGCCAGACATTGTGTAGTCGCTAATGAATATTTTGTGTGCATTTCAAAAGGAAACAGTGGGTCCTAGGCATTAGCAACACGAAG
This sequence comes from Clitarchus hookeri, assembly GCA_002778355.1. Taxonomy (NCBI): domain Eukaryota; kingdom Metazoa; phylum Arthropoda; class Insecta; order Phasmatodea; family Phasmatidae; genus Clitarchus; species Clitarchus hookeri. Next base: position 294,224 of record NQII01002461.1, on the reverse strand, counting down.
GACTTTTTTGATAACTAGAACACACTGCTTAATAAGACAGTTCAAAAATTCTATAAAACTTTAAGGCAATCCATTATTTTAATGAAGACGGAAGGTCTAACGCCGGTTTTCTTATAGGTTGAAGAGCTCGATAACCCTAAACACTACACGAAGTATCGTTGATGAATTCCACAACCGTACTGATATTTTGCCAAAATTCAATTTATGAACTCAGTTTTCAAGGGCGTATATCTCCTTTAGAAATTGAGCTAGGCAATACATTGTATGCCATATGTTGAGATAATTTTCCACAAAGAATTTCCTCGCGAAATATTTCAGGCGGGTTTCCGAACAGCGTGTTATTTATACGTATATATTATATATAATGGCAGTCTCTTTTTACAAATATTCATCATAAGAACGCTTGCATTGCAAAACGACAAAGTACACTGAAGAGCCAAAAAAACTGGTATAGGAGTGCGTATGCCAGTAACAGAGGTATGGAACCAATCAGAGTAACGCGATGCGGTTGGCAGCTAGATCGGTTACTGCTGCTACAATGGCAGGTTATCAAGATTTAAGTGAGTTTTAACGTGGTGTTATAATTGGCGCACGAGAGATGGGACGTAGCATCTCCGAGGTAGCGATAACATTTGGATGTTCCCGTACGACCATTTCACGAGTGTACCGTGAATATCGGGAATCCGGTAAAACATCACATCTTCGACATCGCTGCGGCCGGAAAAAGATCGTGGAATAATGGGACAAACGACGACTGACGAGAATCATTAAACGTGACAGACGTGCACCCCTTTCTCAAATTGGTGGAGATTGGATTTGTGGACTGCCCTGCAGGTTTCATGTGGTGTGAATTGCTACCTGCATACCTTCAGACATTAGTCGAGTCCATGCCACGTCGTCTTGCGTCACTTCTGCGTGCTTGGGGGCTCCCTACACGATATTAGGCAGGTGTACCTGTTTTTTTTGGCTCTTCATTGTATATCGACAGATCGTAATGTAGCATTTGTAATACAGCGGACTCGCATCAGGAAAACTCTTGCTCTATTCCCGGTTCAACCATTATAGTTTCGATCTTCCATGGTTTTCCGAAATCACCCCTGGCGAATGATGGCATGTTTCCTTACTGCAGGACATGGCCGATTCCGTTCCCATCCCAGTTAGTCCGAACAACTTGATCCGTCACTAATCAACCTTGAAGTGAATGATGAATTACCTTTGGCTGTTATTTGTATTATAGCTTGTAGAAGAAGGACTTAGTATTACACATAGAGTAGTATTTGTGAAAGCGGAAGACATTGAGATTCGCAGAAAAGAGAGACGCTAATGAGAAATGTACTTACTTAAAATTAATGGATTGGACGAAACTGGAAGTAGTGATAGAGGAAAAAAAGTCACTATTAAGAGGACAATAATATTTTCGTCTAACCTAAATTAAACAATGTTAGGCTTACTAAAAATAGTCCAGAACACAAATAAGCGCTTAAAAAGCGTATTTGCAGCATGCTTGCAATACGAGTTTTTTGACGAAACTATTAAACGTGTCCCCAAAATGTTCACGTGCGAAAAGAAAACATTCCCTATATAATGACGGAATTTAACTTTCATTATATCACAAATGTTGCAAATACATTTTTTTTTTTCGAGCCCTTCAACGTTGTTAAAAGCTACCTTCTTTTCAGACTGCTGCATCTTGCAACACGCCACAAAGCACGAGCGAAACTGCAATACGAGCCTCTAACCAGAATTTCCTGCCGACATCAGGTCCAGAAAATGACACGTTCACCATTTTAAAGTCCCGTAAGTACAAGTCAACATGACAAAGATACTGCACGCCACTTCAGAACCTTGCGAGTAGCGGCGACGGTGCACTTGATATGCCTAGGAGTAAAGACCTTATAGCCCTCATGCTTCTGAGACTCAAGTGCGAAAAAAGTTCCAGTCAGGTGGCCACCTAAACCCGTTTCTAAAGGCTGTTCACGGTAAAGTGAGCACTTTTGGAAGCCCTCTCATTTGAAATAATAGTCATATATTTGTATTTTATTGTAGCCTTAGACGTTAACTTCCGACTGTGGTGGAATAAACACACTATGCTTATTACTAACATGACAATATTTACTTTAAAAAGGTGGTTAAGTAATGGAAAAAGGTTGAAAGAAAAAAGTAGCTTATGAACAGCCTATACCCGCATACGAAGAACTAACTAGAGTACTAATTCCACGTAATTGTTAGATAAAGCGAATAGACCACTTAAAACGGTAAAAACCTTGAATTAATGTCATGTCATAGAACAACTCGTGCAAGATTGTGCTCGCGAAGTCATGTTTTCAAGTTTTGCTCTGCAGATAAGGAAGAGTGACACCTACTGGTATATGAGATATCTGCTTGTACCTGGAGATCTTGCACGTGGGATTGGCGTCACTATACGTACTCCAAAGCATTTGGTTCCAGGAAATCGGAGTTCAAAACATATAATACCATTTCTGTGCAGTCCTATCTCAATAAACCATCTTCATATCAATTGATTGGCATGGGTTGGTTGATCAGATGCCCAGAGAGATCACAAGACTTGGACCCAGTGACATTTTATTTTGAGGTTATCAGAAAGCCTTTATTACGAAATTCCTGTTCCCAGACAAGGAGTTATGGCTGCTCGCATTTCAGCAGCTCGAGGAACTGTTGTAAGGACTTTCAGGTTCGTAACAAAATACGTTCGTTCAAATACTGTACTCAGACTCAACAAGAGAGGATATGTGGGGTAGATTAATTTTCGTCTTCTGCTCATGAACCCAAAACTAGCTCACAAATCTTCGGCAGAAATGTCAAAAAACTACATACAAAAACCGTGATTTTATTTTTTATTTTTTTTCCTTTGAGTTCTCCAACAAATGTATGCTTTCAAAAAAAATATATTTTGCGTAACTTTCATTTAATCCAGTTGCGTTAAAACTTCATAAAAAAGTTTGTTTATATGTAAATAGTTTACCCAAAAAGTGCGCAAAATATATTTTCATGTCAAGTGGTTTTATGACTACTAAAAGAAAAGGAAATAGAGGTGATTCTTGGCACTCAAAAGATGGTTACAGCCCAGCTGGCTTGAGCAAATTTTGTTCCCTTATTTCTTTTTTGGCAGTGTGTACTTGGGATTTACAGGGATATATCGTGACCGTGTATCACAGGGATCAATACCAGTAGCGTGGTAAGTTAGGTAGGTAAGTATATAGGTAGGTAAATAGATAGGTAGGTAAGTAGACAGGTAGTTAAGAAACCAGGTAGGTAAGTAGATAGGAAGGTAAGTAGATAGGAAGGTAAGTAGATAGGTAGGTAAGTAGACAGGTAGGTAAGTAGATAGGTAGGTTAGTAGATAGGTAGGTAAGTAGACAGGTTTGTAAGTAGATAGGTAGGTAAGTAGACAGGTAGGTAAGTAGACAGGTAGGTAAGTAGATAGGTAGGTAAGTACATAGGTAGGTAAGTTGACTGGTAGGTAAGCAGATAGGTAGGTAAGTAGAAAGGTAGGTAAGTAGATAGGTAGGTAAGTAGACAGGTAGGTAAGTAGTTAGGTAGGTAAGTAGATAGGTAGGTTACCTACCGAAGCAACTCTAAGAAGCGAGAACGGGGAAAGAATCGGACATGAGCTGTAGTAGTATGGAACCATTCCAGAATTCGCCTGAAGTGACTTAGATAAACCACAGTAAACCTAAATTAGGATAGGCTGGAACGGGAATCGAAGCCACGTCCTCCCGAATGGGAGTCCGAAAGTTTACCACCGCGTCACCTCTCACTCGGTACGAGATCTGGTTTTACGAGTTGTACCTACGTTTTGCTCGCCTACGTTCCCATTCGACCTTCTTCTTCCAGAATAAGTGTCCTGGCGCCGAAGCGCATTGAGAGAACTTCGACTTTTGCAAATGACTCGTCGAGGATCACGGCGGCTCTCAGATGGCAGCACCAGGCATACGCTCGCGTGGGAAGTGGCGCTCCTGCTTTTCTGCAATCTCTTAGCACTACCGGCGCTCTTCGCTTTCTCCTTGTAAGCGACNGGGGGGGGCGCACGAAACACTTGCTTCTAGACTTCTAAGGTTACAGGAGTAAGAAAATAGAAACAAACAAATCAGAGACAGAAATAAGAACATGAATAAGAAGAATAGAGGATGAAGTTGTTGATGAGAAGGATGAAGAGAATAAGAAGGAGAACAAAAGAAAATAAGAATAAGAAGTTAAGATGGTTAAAAAGACAAAGTGTTTTGAAGAATTATAAAAGAAGAAAGAATAATAAAAAGAAAATTAAGAATTCATAATAAAGAAAACATTGAAGATGAAGAAGAGGAAGAATAGGAAGGTGTGGAATAAAGGAAAAGGAAAATAATCAAAAACCTCTGATGGCCTTTGGCTAAGAGAGGTGAGGTGGAAATTAATTAATTTTTTTTTTGTTAGACATCTAAGGTGTGCGCGTTTGTTCTACCAGCGATCGTATGGCAAGGTCAGTCCCTGTCGAATTAATTTTTGCCCATTTTCCGCCACAGATTTTCGATTTCAGGAGGTACGTTACAATTTTTTTGCACGACAAAGAATGTTCTTGGATTGTTACTGCTTCTCTGCATTCGATAACTTCAAACTTGTAACAGACGAGGTAAAATAATTGATTACTTCGCGGGAGCAACTACAGAGGTCAAGATAGCTACGGCGGTCTAACAGCACATATTTCAGAAAACACATTAAGTTGTACCCTATGTCATGTCGTCTAAAAATAAAAATAAAAATCCAAGATGGCGGGACATGATTCCCCTTAAGTGCATGATGATGGGGTGTTGGCACTATTATCTGGTTGCGGCGGAGAGAGATAAGGCGTAATTAGGATGTAGCCGATGGACATTTTTTGAGACGGCATAATGTTGTGTTTACACTTCATTGGTTTTACCATTCTCGCTTGCTATAGCTGGGAGTAGTGCCTTTCCTGGTGGCCTTCTGCTACTCGGGGATAATGTGTTTGGACGTGGGCGTGCGCTAAATGCCTCACTTTGTTAGTTTTACAGCGATTTTCCTTTTTCATACGATCCCTGACCACAGAGTAGAGTGCGCGACTGTCCCGTGTCGCGTCGGCCAAATAGGTTCGTGTGCCTGTTACTTATAACAGCAGGCGCTCCCCTCGTAGCCTACTTTCCGAAGGAAATACAGGCTTGTGTCACTTTCCTGTCAGTGTGTTTGTGTGAATGTGGTGTGTGCGTGTGTGTTTGCGTGTGTGTCACACCCCCTTTCAATTCTTAACGCATCTACGGAATGTCTCCAAACTCGGTACACAAAAAGTACTTAGTAAGGAAAGCTGACTTGTTTAGTTTTTTTTGCCACGCTGGGCACTTACTTTCAAAATGGTGGTCATTTTTATATTTAGGGTTGTATGTCATATCTCGCGAGTCATTCTACCGATGCATCGTGTAATCATTAAATGTTGAGATGGATGTTGTTGTTCCACCATTTTTAAAGATAGCCCCAAATTAAAAGTAACTATTTTACATTACATCTCAAAAACTGTTTAACCAATTCTCACCCAATTTGGCACATAAGTAATACTATGATATGCCAGGTAAACGTAAGTGCTGTAAGTATCTATTACAAGCATTCTACAGGGTGATTCTAAAATCATGGGACAAACATTGAGGGGTGGTAGAGCTCACTAAAACAAAACATTATTGTATAGGAATATATGGGCGGAAGTGACGCGTTGAGGCACAAACACAAAAACATAACACATTAACGGCCACCACGATCGTCAAATACATCTAGTCTCGATTTGTTCCTATGGGGGCATTTGAAAGCCCTCATTTACGAGACTCCAGTTGATTCCATTGAGGACCTCGTCGCTCGACTATCCTGTGCGGCTGCACGCGTACGTGAAATACCCGCCGTATTTGAATCTGTTCGCCAATCACTCCACCGACGCTACCAAGCTTGCATTACTGTCAGTTGTAGCAATTTTGAGCAATTATTATAAACATTGCTGTAAAAAGACATTTAGCGGCGACGTTGTAAATAAACACCGCGTTGAATTTCATGAGTTATTTTTGTGTTTGTGCCTCAACGCGTCACTCCCGCCCATATATTCCTATACAATAATTCTTTGTTTTAGTGAGCTCTATCACACCTCAATGTTTGTCCCATGATTTGAGAATCATCCTGTATATTCCAAAACATAGCCACATTTGTTGGGCATTTTGTAAGATACCGACACACGAATAAATAAAGTGGTTATGTCATATTTCGGTAATCATTTACCCGATTCCGACCAAATTTGGCAAACAAGTAGTACTGCGGCAGATGATTTTAAATGGTAAATTTTAAGCATGTCAGATATTTATTTTCAAAATAGTGGCCACATAGCCATTTTTGCTTTCAATGCTACATCGTCGAAACCATGTGATAAATTACAACTAAATGTTGTATTCTGGCCGCATGTACTACGACTATCAAGTGCGTCCATACGGAACATCCTTTGTCAGCCATTTTGTAAGTAATGCCACATGAAAAAATTAGTTTTTTATGTAATCTCTCGGGAAACAATCGACACATTGCTACCAAATTTGGCCAACAAATACCACGGTAAAAGATGGTGTAAATTGTTATGTTATAAGAAGGTCAGGTCTTTATTTTCAAAATGGTTGCCATATAAATATTTAAGCTCAGCATATTCTATTAATGAAAGAAATTCCAACTTTACTTTTAATGTTGGCAGTACCTATTACAACCATCAAATTTGTCTATAGAGTCTCATTTATCTGCCATTTTGAAAGTTATGCCCAGAATGAAAACAAAGATTTATGTCATATCTCGGGAAACAATTAACACATTGTGACCAAATTTAGTGAAGAATTTGTACTGTGTAGGCCATAAAAATACATGTACTTTTTTTTATTTAAAGTGAAAGGCACTTTTTTTTCAGAGTGGCAGCCATAAAATTATTTTAGCTTATTGTTCTATATCTACGGAACTATATTATCTATTTCAACTTAACTTTGCTCACTGGTGGTATACAATCATCGAATCTGTTAATACACAAAATTTTTGTAATTTAATGAAGATTATCACAGGAAGAATACGGACCTGAAGTGCACTCTTAATATCAGAGCTCGGAATGGTGTCTCCTCTTATACCCTAGAGGCTCAGGCACAGGAGGGAGCGCTCTGGCGAACACAAAACCGCTGCACGAGATTGCAGATAACATGTATCTCAGGGATCTGGTAAATGAGATCGGGGCTACGCTCGGTGCGGCCTGATGAACACGTCGGAGCTACGGATTTGGTCAATTTTGGTAAGCGCTGGTCATGTCTGCGTTGAGAGGGCGTGATCCCTCTTCCCCGCCGACTGGGCGGCCGTTGTGCGGAATGACCGTAATGGTTAAGAGCGCCTCGTTAAAACATAAGAGCATGGCTGTGATGGCTGTGTATCACACTTATTATGTATCTCAGGGACCAATCAACAGATTTACACTTATTTCTTCACACAAGTAGTGCCTTGGTAGGCCATATAAACTTATATGTTTTAAGTGGCTCAATCACTTATTTTCAAAATGACATCCCTGTAAACATTTTAGGTTAGTAAACGTTATTATTCGAAACATTATAGTGATTAAATCCGAAGTTGATGCGCTAATCCGATATCAGTAATGCAGTTCATTTCATACTAGCTTATGGTGCGAGGTTTTCTGAGTTCAAGTCCCGGGTAAGGCACGCGTGTATTTGTAATTGCCTCACTACTGTTGCGTGTTTTTCTGGTTCCATTTCTAACTTATAATCAATTTCTAACTTATAATCAATTGCTGGTGAATTCATGGGTAGCCATCTGTAGGCCATTGATAGCTGTGAAGTGAATCATCGATGGGTCATTGATGTTGCAAGCATATGGGCCATGCTTGGGCCATTTGTGTTCACCACACCTGGGCCAGTTATGCGCAGAGTATTGATTGTTAGTGGTGCCACTTCAGGGCCAGCAATGGTACCGGGTGCATGCCGGCTGTTGGACAACGTTTTTCCGGGTGGGCATCTGACTGTAAACCATAAATGGGTCATATGTGTTTTGCTACATGGGTAGGACCAGGAAACAAGGTTACCCCCAGAAATACAATGTTGCAGCCCAATTCGAGAGGATGGCAGTGGATATTCTGGGACCCGTGCCTGTCACAGAGAGTGGTAGTCGGTATCTACTGGTGGTCCAATATTACTTTACTAAGGGGCCTGAGGTAATCCCCCTCCCAACCCAAGAATCATATGCTGTGGCTGAGACAGTCATAGAGCATGTGTTCTCAAGGTTTGGGGTGCTACTAGAACTCAATTATTATCTCGGAAGAAACATTGAAGCTGCGGTGTTCCAGAAGGTAACAAAAATGTTGGCAAAAAAAGACTAGGATAACAGTCTTACACACTCAGCCGGATGGTATGGTCGAGAGGCTTAATGGCACTTTTAAGCAGTACCTGTCGATATTTGTGGCAGACAACCAAAAGTACTGGGATTCAAAGGAGTCATTGATTATTCTTGCTCACTGATCATCAGTTCGTGAGTCCATAAGGATAACACCATCAGGGATGCTGTTTGGAAGAGAGCTTAGCCACCCTAGTGACCGCTGTTTGGCAGAGCGACAAAAGAGGAAGCTGTAGCCCCTGATTATGCCAGCTAATCACGTAACGGACGTATTGGCATTCATTATTTTGTTTGACAGCACCTCAGAATAAATAGTGAATGGTTGAAGGTGTGGTATGATAGGATAGTGTCGGGAGAGGTATTCCAAGAAGGACAACTGGTGTGGCTGTACAGCCCACAGAGGAGAAAAGGATACTGCCCGAAGTTAAAGAAATGTTGGGAAGGCCCATACAGGATTTTGAAGATCAATTTTATGGTCATTCGGATTTGTCTTCAAGGCTCTCGGGCGAAGCCGAAGGTTGTCCCCATCGAACGACTGGCACTCTGCGAAGGGCTGGATGTTGCAGAGTCTGTTCGGGACGAAAAGACTAGAGGAGGGGTGAGGGGACAGTGTTACGTGTCGCTTGTCTGCGCCGCTGACCTTGGCCCACCCCGCGCGAGTGGGAGGAAGAGAATGACAGAGTAGGGATATGATAGTGGGGCGGAAAGTTAATGGAATGTTTTGAATGACAAGCGAGTGTTTTGAGTTATGGAAACATTCTGCCACGATAACTCTTTGTCGGCTTGCCGCTCCTGACCTTCGGGGGATAGAATTTCAGCGTTTATCTGAAGAATGCTCTGGATTACTGACCTCGTTTCTCTCAGCGTGACTCAGGATGCGGTTCATTTTCCAGATGGTCAGGGCGACTGATTTGAAAGTGTGACAGGCCTCCGAACCGGCAGTTGTTGAACGTATTTGTGGCTGCGGCATCGAGCAAAGGACGACGAGCGAGAAGAGAAGCATGCGGCGAGAGAAGTGACCAGCGGGAGGGAAATCTGCGACTGCGAGCATTGACGCAGCGAATAGTGCGACTGGCAGGCTGGATCATTGGTCTGGATGCATGAGCGAAGGGCATTACAAATGATGGCAACATATATACTGAACGGGCGTTAATGATAAGTATGAGGTATTTCACTGTAACCAAACAGAGACATTAAGGACGTTGATTAGAGTTGAAATATACGTTATATATTGTGCTCACTGAGAAATAAAAAGCGTAATTGTGGAAATAGATAATTTAGTGCTCTGAATAATAACTGTGTGAATAAATCAAAAACCAAAACTAGTTTTTTTTTTTTTTTTTTTTTTTTAATTAAGACCATCCCTTACGAACTCAGATACACCCATCAGGCGTCCATGTAAAAATACGTTCAAGCCTTCGAGTGCATGCTCTTCAGGAAATTACGAACGGCAGTTTTTAAATAATTTCTAGCATAAATAACATAAATTTTAATTCGTGCTTGAGTATTCCAATTTTCAGTCGAAGTTTTCCAAGATGATTTAATTATTATCTCCTTTTACAGTTAATAAACATGCTCAGCGATAACCGTAATCAGGTTATCAGTCATATCACTGTAAAGATTATCTTCTGTACTGTGTATCTAGAGTGGCTCTTCTATAAAATTTAAGTCTTCGGCTTTTTCAAAATGTGTCGGTTGAAACGTAGAAAATATATGTGCACGTGCAGTAAAGGATTTCATAGTAACTTTTATCGTTGATAATAATCTCCACTTATATAATGCATGCACATGTAATAGCGAAAATAAACGCCAGGACACGGTGGTAACAGAAGACGTATTAATAGGATAGATAAGGCATAACATTAAAAAATTTCCACGTGATTTGCGATAGTACGAGAGGCGGGTATTTACCTTTATGTAAAATGTATTGTGTATTTCGGTCTCACTGTTCCCGCTGATCGTTCGTCTGCTTCATCTACGCAGATTTCATTTTCTGTTTTTCTTATCTCAGCCAACCTTCTCATCAAACCAATCGGCAAAGTGCAATTTATTTCCAGCCTGATGCTTGAAACACTGTTTATAGACACTGTGCGAAAAGCACTCAAATATATATACGTGAATGATGGAATGTCAACAAGGCTGCACGATACATAAGGATCACGTTAGCGTCTGCAAGCTATAGTTTTCCTGAGTGAGGGAAGATGAGAATCAATGTAACTCTAAGGATGACAATAGTAGGCGCATTAAGGGTGTCGGATATCCAAAAAATATATATTTTTTGTTTTTAATTGTACCAAGCATTAGTAATCTTGTACGCATTGTATGTAATAAGATTTTTCTAGAATAAAAAATTTTTTACACTTTTTATTTTAATAATTTTATGTCAAATCTAAATCTTTTGTGTTTTGCTGCAGTCATATTAATATATACAAACTAAGTTATACAAACAAAAAAAGTCAACGTATACTAACTCCTAGGGCTACTGCTTTACATATATGTAATTACCCAATAACAGGTCATGCATTAAAAAATATTTTAAAATTATGCAAAAAATATATATTTAACATTTATTTTCATAATGTAGTCTGTAAAATTGTTATTTTTAATGTGTCACGGGGTAGCCCATAACAATAGTTTAATTTTTAACTTTTTTATTTGTAAAACATAGTTAGTATTTGTTATTATTGCTGCAACCCAACAGGAAAGTTTTGTATTTGACATTTAATTTTTAAAAAAATGTAAAGTGTAATTTTTTTATTCCAGTTGAATGGCATCACATACAATGCGCACAAGTCGAACAGTTTTTGGCACAATTATAAATTTATTAATTGTTTAGTATTCGACGCCTTCAAATGCTGCGTCACCCCTACGAGCCAATCACAGGGCTCGTGTTTGCGTTGTTTAGCGTTCTGCTTTAGGACTTTAATAACTGACTGTTTTACATTTTTTATGGAACATTCGCTACATTTTCGTCTAGTTCCAGATGTTACCTATTTTTATATTCAACCATTACTTCAATACTGAAAGACATTATTTACTCTATTGAAGGCGTTCAAAAAAGTGTTTCTAATGTGAATGATAAATCATAAGTCCCAAACCTAAATCCTTTGGATGGTATGGTATTTTCGCAAACAAACAGTGTGAATACGTTTAGAGTTTCATACAATAATATGTATTTCAAGTTCGCTACAAAGCAGTTCAAGCGCAATGTGCGTGAGTGTCTTAATTGTAGAAATAATTTGTGACTGTCTATAACCAAATAATAATAATAATATTTCTTTAAAAATTAGTTTGTTTATCTCGTAACCGCTAAAATAATTTTTTTTTTTTACCTCATAAATAACAAGAAGTTACCAATATTAATTATAAGCCTACTTTCCTCTACATTGTTAATTGAGCAAATTTGATGACGAAGGATCTGCTCAAAGAAGGGGAGGGGGGGTAAAAAGAACATGCGTGTTAAAATAAAACATTCATAATGCCATTATTTTGAAATAAGTGTCAAACCCACTTAAATCACGTAAGTATATATGGCCTACACCAGTAATAAATATTTGCCCATATTTGGTGCTAATTGGTTGATTGTTTCTCGAGATACGGCTTAAAGGTGACGCAAACTTACAAAATAGTGGGGATAAAGATGCTCTGTATATAAACAATTGACGGTTGTAATATACGCTAGTGCCGTCATACAAATGTTGGTTTAACTTGGTTACATGGTTTTGTAAATATAGCAGAGTAAACAAAAATTTTCATATGGGCGCCATTTTAAAAATCAGTAGCTGATCCACTAAAAACAAATCAGTTTACATGGCGCACCGAAGTTTTTACTTAGTTTTTTAGTCTTACAGAAATATGTTGATGGTTTCCCGATATACGAAACATAAACCTTATTTTTTTTATGTGCCATTATCTTACAGAGGACAGAAGAGGCTATACAGAATGTTTCTTTAAAACCAAGTAAAAATTTCGCCCATGTATTCTTTACGACAAAATAAGGTGAAAATACATGTTCAACATACCATCTAAAGTACGTACCAAGGGTGGTAAACTCCCTTGAATTTGGAGCCTAAATATCACGCAATTGCACATTCTACAAAAGTATTTACAATCAAACCAACAGTCTCTGGAAAACGAGTTAATGGGCGAAGTTCTACTTTCCGTTTGTCATCTTACACAATCAACAAAATACGTTGTGACAAAAACAGGGGTTCCAACGCTTATTTTGCAGAACATTGTGTGTCAGACACAGTGAATCATTTTTCGAGTGGCGGATTACAATGTAACACGTTGAAATGTACGAGAGAGGTCTGGCACATCATTGCCCAAATCACAACTATTTCCTAGGAATAAATGCACACCGTACACAACCACCGAATACCTTGGCCGGGTTCTTAGGCAACCCGCATTGCACATGCGAACTTCGGAAGTCGCATGGCATTCTACGCTAATGCCCGGTTGCGCCATTAACAGCCCTGAATGAGGATCATATGAGCTTGGTCCAAACACGATCTTCAGTTGGATTCTAGTTCCTAGGTACGAGTGACGTAACAACACGGATGGCCGAGTTCCGATCGCAGATCTCCTGATCTCGATTCAGAACTAGGATTGAGATGAAACACTGTTTGTGATTGGCTCTCATTTCGTGGCGTCATGATGCAACTGTTTATTTTGAAGTTCGGAGACAATAAATAGGTTTTTGTGGACATTATCTCTTAAGACTAGAATTTTTTACTGTAAAGGTAAGTTAGCTGAATACGCTGCAAAATTTCCGTTTCAGTTGTTTTGTTTAGTTGGAAACACTTTCCCGCACTTTTTTTCATTTTTCTAATACCAATATTATTGAAGGTAGTGTACATATAACTAGATGGTGCGATTTTTTATATGTTTTAAGTAAAATAATTGTTGTAAGAAATTTCCTGAATAATATTCAAGTCTCTATAATGTTGTTTTGAATTCCCAAAATAAAACTGTACTTAGCGCTATCTGATGGCATATTTTCGAAGTACATTTGTTGGCTACGACTGCTCTTTCGTGAGCATAAAATTCGACGTGAGATTTAGCTCGTATGGAAAATTAAGACGGTTTCTGATATTATGAATGGCTTTTCCAGTTTTCCGTTTTGTTTGCTCGGGGGGATAAGCATGAATTTCGTGCTCCCGTTACAAAACATTTAAACCATCTTTAATTTAATAAATGCATTGTATCTTAAGTTTATAAAAAATGTCACAATTTACATTTTGCAATAGTAAAAATACGACAGAATCCATTTTTAAACGATTTAAATATTACTATGTTAATTTCTAGTCAATAAATACATTTAACTGTGCTATTATCTTCACATTATCTATATTCCACAGACTTTTATTCTTCTCTGTTCACTTTATAAACACTCAAAATGTATTTCTATGTGCCAAACAGAGCTTAAATACAAAATATTTGAACGTTTATGACATTTTTAAAACAAATTTGCTTTTCAATATAACATTCACCTTTTAAAATAAAGCACTCGTGTTTACTTGATGCGAAATCATCCTCCTAAATCGCCAAAATGCATGGTTAAAGGCTAGGTTCAAATTGATCTTAGTTCGGCACGCCGAGCACAATGGTGCAGCAGCGAAATGTGCTGTACCAGGATCAAACCAGTATTTGATCTTAGATCATTGCTGAACCTCAGAGGTGCAACCGAGCATGAGAGACGAACGCAAATTACCGTGTTGGTGGACATAACAATGACTTTACAGTTCGAGGTAAGCGTGGATGGTATTCACACGTAAACTGTCACCCAGATTCATCACAGTGTTTCCGAACGCAGTCGTGTTTCACAGGATGGACGCTCATGTTTGGCACTGTACGAGACATCACACCGCCAGCCTACTACCCCCACCACTTAACCAAAAGAGGGAACCAATATCGATATACCCCGCTATGGTAATTATGTGATGAACTGTTAAATTTGGTATATGTTGGTTAAATGGTTCCCGAGATAAGAAATGACACCCTAAATATTAAATGGCCACAATTGTGAAAATAAACACACCTTAAAAGCTCGGAGACCTTTACTTTGNTAGGACATACATTCCAGACATTTGCTTGACTACATGAGGTTATCTTTCCAAGGAAAGTAAGATTAAAATCGGCTGCAAGAGTTTTACTGTTGCATAAATTATACAGTTATATTTCATTGAAAATTAGAGTCGCATTAACTTTTCAATAATTATTTTTATAGTAACGTAAAGGTAACATTAATGGTTAAACAGTTATGTCAATATAATTATAAATTTTCTCTTTTCAAAAATGCAATAATGTATTTTCCATAGTTAACTATAAGAGAGCGTAGAAACATCAACTTTGCCACAAATAAAACTATGTCAGTATACGACTTTAAGAAAATATATAATTAAAAATGTTTTAATCGGTGTGTGCGAAATTGATTTTAATTATGTACAGTATGCCTCTAAATTTACTGGTAAGACTCATAGAGGTGATAGTCGGAAGAAAAAAGTACAATTTTGGTGCGTAAACACAACGCCTGACGGTAGACAACCATAGGCACGAGAAAGTCGCTGTTTGCAGGTCACGAATGTTCTCCGTTTGATATGACTTCAGTGAATTCTGGCATTTCTCGGAAAAGTAGTGCGGCCACAATGTATACCTCCGCAACATACTGTTCTGTTAGTGAGGGAAAAGATATTTGTAAACAAACTCTATGAACTCAGTGGCTTGCACTGAAAGAACGTACATACGTTGTCGTTCGCGTCGCGCTTCCATGGTGGTTAAGGAAATGGCGGGCCAAAGCACACAAGCTACCTCTTTACGAAGCGGCAGACACGTGGTGTTGATATTTAGTTCAACTTAGGAGACTGCTATAAAGAGGTACCTACAGCGAACTACATTTAATGGAATAGGCAAACTCTAAAAATTATTAACTGCCGTTGTAATATTCTTACACCACCATCAAGGAATTCTCGAATATAGATAAATCATGAAAGATGGCTCACTTGCATTCAATACCATTCACTTGGGGGGGGGGAGAAATTTCATGTAACCATAATATAAGCATGCTCTACCGTAATTTTTCAAAATATGTTTCAAGCCCTTTCTCTACAGCTAAGGTGCAAGTTATCCCAAAAGCATTTCTTTAACAATAATTTTTGTAATTGTCATTATGGTGTGAAATTGTAATTTTTAATCCAGGCTACTTTTTCCTCTTCATATTCATCGCAAAAATCGCCAACATAACATACATCTCGCAGCAACCCTTGTCTTACGCACTACTTTGCAAGTGGGAGCGTTCACTGTTGATGTAAGTGAAGAGTGAAGAAATTTGGACGGCTCTTGACAGCGAGGTCCTGAGAGCCGATGAGGGTGATGGAGGTGAGAATGGAGCAGCGCTGGAATGAAAGGGCGAGGGAACTGCAGATCCCCGAGAGAACGCCCGCCGACCAGCTGCATCGTCCGCCACGATTCCCATATGTGAAGATCCGGGAGTGGTCCGGCCGAGGATTGAACCCGGTTCGCCTTGGTGGGAGGCGAGCAGGCTAACCTCGCAGCCACC